>SZWC01001168.1:97315-203093 GCA_023375785.1 Penium margaritaceum | reverse complement strand
AGAGCTAGAAAATGCTCTCATGGCACACTCCTAGTGGTCACATAACCCACAATCCCATGGAGAATCGCCATGTATCCATGGCTAGCACACAAGGATCTCACCTCACCTAAAAAGTAAGGAGAGGTACCTTTTTCCTAGTCAGCACACTCTGATAAGGCAACCCAAGAATCTAGGACCTTTTTGGATATTTCTCCCATCAGGTCTTGACCCTGGATCTCTTGCCTTTTCATTTTCTCAGGCTAAGGCATGGAGCCATCGCCCATGGTCACCCGGATATCGGCGGTCGATGATCCTGGAAACTACGAAAATTCATATCTCCCAATCCGACAGTTGGATCGGCCTCAAACTTGGACCGTAGACATTTTGCCACCTGATCTTTCCAATGGTCAGGTCGGATGGACGATCGGAGTAGGCATCTGGTACTTTCCTGGAACCTGCTCCTGTGGACCTGAAACTGGGCCGGATGGCTCCTTTCCTAACAGTGTCTCGTGAGAAGCAGCAGTTCTGCATGAAGGCATGTGGATTCAGCCCACTCTGACTACGACAAAGTGCAAGATTGTTGGAAAATGGGTCATCCGGCTCAATTTTACATCCACAGGAGCAAGTTCCATGAAACTACTGGATGCCTGCTCTGATCGTCAATCCGTCTTCACCATCGGAAAGATCAGTTGGCAAATTGTCTACGGTCCAAGTTTTAGGCCGATCCAATAATCGGATTGGGAGATATGAATATAAAACGTTTATGGGGTCATGAACCGCCGATGTCTAGGTGAGCATGGATGACGGTTCCATGCCTTAGCCTGAGAAAAGAAAAAGGCAAGAGGTCCAGGGTCAAGACCTGATGGAAGAAATATCCAAAAAGGTCCTTGGTTTTAGGATTACCTTGTCAGAGCGTGCACACTACGATAAAAGTACCTCTCCTAAGTGTTTATGTGAGGTGAGATCCTTGTGTGCTAGCCATGGACACATGGCGATTCTCCATGGGAGGTTTGGTGATGTGACAACTAGGAGTGTGCAATGAGAGCATTCTCTAGGTCTCTAGGTCGTGTGTGACTGTTCAGCCTGATTCTTAGGCTGATTTCCTCTCTTGTGTGAGATTTTGGACTCTAGTGTGTGAGCCCTAGCCTCCATGGCTAAGTGGGGTGGCTTGTGGGAGGGCTGACTTGACCAAGCTCTAGCTCTATATGTACTACATCATTTTGAGTGATTCAACAACCGTTCTTTAGCACAACTGATGCCTTTTCAATCCCACATACTCGCTGCTCCAAGACTCCCTCTCTCTTCTTGTTTCAACATTCAAAACAACTAATGCCTTTTCCGGAGATGGATTTGCGGTCCTTAGGATTTGAAGCCCAATCTATGTATGTGTAGTCCATGATGTTGTTGTCGTTGCCGTTGTAGGTGATGTCGACATTGATGGTTCCAGCAAGGTAGCGGGAGATTCGCTTCACTACCTGCTGCTCAGGTCTGGGATTAGCCATGTACTGGCTCACAGAGCTCACAGCTTGTGCAAGATCTGGCCTAGTTGCCACCACCGGGTACATGAGACTGCCGAGAGCACTATTGTACTTATTCAGATCAGCTGTATTTGCTTCTCCACTGAAGGTCACGAGGTACTGCAGCACCTCTAATTGTGTGGCAATGGGTTTGGCCTCTGCCATGCAGAACCGCTACAGGATATTCTTGATGTAGCAACTCTGCTACAGCGAGACAGAGAGAGACTGATTTGCGGTCACGTATGAGTTGGATACCAAGGAAGTATAATGCCTCCCCAAGATCAGACATCTACAACTGCTCTTGCATTGCCTCCTTGAACTCCTTCAGTGCACTCATGCTGTTGGATAGGAGGAGCATGTCATCTACATAGACAATAATGATGAGGATCTCATGCTCATGCTGCCAGTAATACACGCTGTAATCACACTCGGTGCACTCAAATCCCATGCACTACAGCACCACATCTTATTTCTGGTTCCAAGCACTCGACGCTTGAGGCCATACAGCAACTTCTGCAGCTTGCAAACAAGGTGCTCTTGGCCATCCATGACAAACACCTCTGGTTGCTCCAAGTCACCATTCAAGAATACCATCTTGACATGCATGTGGTGAACCTCAAAGTCTTCAGCCGCTGCATAAGATACGAGCGTGTGCACCAAGGTAGAATTCATAACAGGAGTTAAGGTTTCCATGTAGTCGATCCTCTTCTCCTGCGGGTAGGCCTTTGCAACCAACCTTGCCTTGTGCTTTTCCAAGTTGCTATTTGCTCCCTCCTTTTTTAAGACCAACTTGCACTTGATCACCTTCCGTCCAGGTGGACGATGAGTCAGCTCCCACGTGCCGTTGTTTTGCTACGATTGTATCTCCTGTTGCACGGCTTGCGCCCAATCTACTACAGTAAGTGTAGCCATGGCCTCCTTGTATGACAATGTATTTGTTGTAACTGCGACCTTTATCTGTTCTGGTCTCTGCAACATCCTGAAATGGCCGCTCTTACCAGGCTCGTAGCGCACCCTGAGAGGGTATCTGCGACCGGGTACTAAAGCGTTAGCGTGCGGCTGGTGTGGAGTTACTAGTACAAATACTCCTACTAGTGGTGCTGCATCTCCTTCTTCATCTGCTTCTACCGATGAGGCTGTTGTATCCGCTGCATCTAACATGGGTGAGTAGACTGGTTCTCCCCTTGTCACAGTGAAAGACGGATCAGGAGAGACAAGGTCAGGAAAAGCATGTGCTCCCACTGCTTCGTCAGCTGCTGGTTCTACTGCCTCTTCGTAGACGATGTTGGTACCAATGACGTTGCTCTCGTTGAAAATGACATCCTTGGAGATGATGAGGTGGCATGTATACCTCTCATAGAGGCAATAGGCTTTGCTTGCCACGTCATAGCCAATCATCAGCATCTATGCGCTCTTTGCGTCCCACTTCTGCCACTTCTCCTTTGACACGTGCATGTGGGCCATGCTACCAAACGGGCGAAGATGACCTATGCTCAGCTTCTTGCCGAACGATGCCTCATACAACGTCATCTTCTCCAACACCTTAGCTGGACTACGGTTCTTGATGTAGACCGCAGTGCTCATTGCCTTGGCCTAAAAGTCGTAGGTCAGCCGGCCCGTGTGCAGCATGGAGCGCGCCGACTCAACGATGGTGGGGTTGGCGCATTCTGCTATACCATTCTGCTACGGCAAGTACGGCGCAGTACCATACGCCTTGATGCCAGCTGTTGATAGGTAGTCACGAAACACCTTGCTCACGTACTCTCTGCCATGGTCGCTGCGCAACACCTTGATCTTCTTGCCGGTCTGGTTCTCCACTAGTGCCTTGAACTCCTTGAACCTGTCAAACCACAAGTCCTTGGAAGGAAGGAGGTCCAAAGTAGTGTAACGGTTGAAATCATCAATGATGGTAAGGAAATACCTTAATCCTCCAAAGCTTTGGGTTTGCATCGGGCCACATTAGTATTTATGGACCAGCTCCAGCATCTCGTTTGTACGCTGTTCTACTCCAGAGAATGCCTCGCGATGATGCATCCCCTCGAACGAGCGGATGTACAAATGCTGCTCAAAGTTGGAGACTGTGGGCAAGTCACACACTATATGCTTCGCTAGAAGCTGTTGTAAGGTGCGCATGCCGATGAGGCCTTAGCGCGCATGCCAGATCTCACCATCTGTTGCCTGGACCACTACTGCAAGACTTCTGCTCATGCGGATCTTGGTCACCCCCAGCAGGCAGTACATGTCGACCTCCTTCACCGACCTGACCAACTCCTCTCCAGTGTCCTTGTTTAGGATGTAGTCATAGTCATCATCAAAGATGACGCGCAGTCTTCTGGTGTTGAGAGAGGAGACCGAGAGGAGGTTGAATAAAGCATCAGGTACATACAGCACGCCATGGAACACTCCCACTCCAATACCACGCGGAGTCTCCAACTACATCTCCACAATCCCAATCCCCTAGGCATATACCACCCGATCATCACCCATAGCAATAGGACGCGGAGGGATGGACACAAGCTGCGTAAACCACCCTTTCACATGTGTCAGGCTCTTCGTCCATCCTGAGTCTTATACAATTCGAGATCCACCTTCTCCACCTGCGACATGTCAGACTTTGTCATGAAGAGACGGTCGCGCACCTCCTTGGCCACATTCACGTTGCCAAAATGGCGGACACCAACCTGGTTTTGTTGTAGCTGCTCGTGCTGCTGATGCTTTTGTGGCTACTACTGTTGGTGTTGTGGAGATTGCTACTTTTATTGCTGCTATTGCTGCTCCTTCTGGTCCCTCTTGATCTTGAAACACTCCTTTTCATACTGTCCCTCTTTCTGGTAATAGCATCATTTGACTTTCCTCTTGCCCCTCTACTGCCCACACTACTGCTGCTGCTAGTTGCATAAGCTCGTGGCCACAAAAACGGCTTCACTGCTACCGCCGCCTTTACACTTTGTTGCATAGCGATGTAATTCCACCTGCACCAGGTATGTGGAGATGAAGTTGAGGTCGAGAGCTGGCTGGCACTCCAGCGTCTCTCGCATTGTGTGGTAGCAAGTAAGGAGTCTGCTTAGCCAGAGGAGGATGGAGGGTGTCTCTTCCACAGGGATGCCTTTTGCATGTGCATCTAGAGCTGACTTGTCGCCACTCACCACCTTCCACAAGCCCCTCTCCTCCAAAAGGAGGCGGGTATGGATCTTCCAAAACGTGAATTTGGCGCGTCCCTCCAGCATTTTCAAAGGCTGGACTGCTGTCACAACGCCTATTGTTGCCATTTTTAGCCTTGGTGATACTCAGCGCTGCCCTTGGATGGCGGCGCTACCCCTTATTGTGCTGTTGTTTCTACCAGAAATCTGTCTGATAGAAAATGGACTGTAGATACAAGCAGACAAGGAATGTGAAAAAACTGAGCCCACCAATGGATATTCTAGCTCAAAAACGTTTGGATCTATCCATTAAAGAGGTCATCAAGAGGGGATTTTGAGAGACATGCCCTCTTGAAAACAGGGTATGCTTTTGCTCTTACTCTAACTTAGATCAACCAGCTTGTAAACGGTATCTCTCCTACACAAAATGATGGAATGAATTTTTTTTACACCAATGGACAGCTTAGGAAAGATACTAGAATTTGCATGTGCCCCTTTTTTTATGTGACGAAGAAATAAGAGCGCTATGGTCATTACAAGGCAACAGTCTTACACATCGAGAAGAGTGTAGCCCTAGCCGACCTCGTTTTGAGAATAACTCTCAATCCGACCGTTGGATTAGTGTAATCTTGGGCTTGTTGGTAAGCTTGTATTGCGAATGTGAAGATACTCTTTGAGAATCAATTGAATCTTCAAATTCGGTTTTTTCAAGTTCCCAATTTGCTGGCTTCTATAGTCCATTTTCCGTCACATAGATTTCTGGTAGAAGTAGTAGTAGAAGCAGAGGTAGTGCCGCCACCCACGGGCAGCGCTCAGCATCACCATGGCTCAAAGGGGCAACACCAACCATTATGACAGCAGTCCAGCCTTTGGAGAGGCTCAAACGATGTGCCAAATTTAAGTTTTGAAAGATCTGTACGCTTTGTTTTGGAGAGTGGCGCTATTCCAGCTCCAAATCCGCAAGCAACAAGCATCACCGCAGCACAGGTCGTGGCGGGGACGACACCGTAAAGGGGTGCAGCAGGTGCAGGGTTATCTGCAGATACACCAGCGGCGTATGAGGAGTGAAAGAAGAAGGACAGGCAGGCTTATAGGTTGCTTGTCAACACCATCTCCAACCTGCAAAGGAGGGATGGGACACGTTGTACAAGAAGTAGGAGAGCAAGGACTGTGCATTCCTCATACGTTTAGAGGAAAGGATGATTGTACTGAAAATGCAGGATGATGAAGGGATGGAGGCGTACCTGGATAGGACAAAGGAGCTGGCAAAGCAACTGAGAGCACCCGGAAACCTTGTGGAAGAAACGCACTTCATCCTCCTCTTGCTGAGGGGACTTCCAACAAGCTACGACACTGTGCAAGAGACGCTAGAGTGCCAGCCAAATCTCGACCTCAACTCCATCTGCACACACCTAGTGTAGGTAGAGTTGCCTCACAATGGAGCAAAACGTAATGGCGGTGGCAGTAGTGAAGTAGCTTTTATGACCACAAGCTCACAGAACAAGCAGCAGCAGTAATAGTATGGGCAGTAGAGAGGCAAGAAAAAAGGTAAATGCTACTACAGCCAAAAGGAGGGACACTACAAAAATGAGTGTTTCAAGCTCAAGAGGGACGAGAAGGAGCAGCAGCAGCAGCGAAAGTAACAGTCTACATAGCAACAGCAGCAACTGTCAACAACAACACTCATAGCAACAGAACCAGGCTAGAGTACGCCACTTTGGCAACATGAACGTGGCAAAGGAGGCACGCGACCGCCTCTTCATGACCAAGTATGACATGTCGCAGGTGGAGAAGGAAGACATCGCATGGTACCAGGACTCGGGGTGTACCAAGAGCCTGATGCACCACAAGGAGTCATTCACGCAAATGCTTTCCGTTCCTCCCCAACCGGTTGGTTTTGGTCATAATCAAGTGGTGTATGATGAGGGAATTGGGATTGTGGAGATGTGATTGGAGACCCCACGTAGCATTGAAGTCGGAGTATTCCATAACGTGCTGTATGTACCTGATGCTTCATTCAATCTCCTCTCAGTGTCCTCCCTCACCAACATAGGACTACAAGTCGTCTTTGACGACGACTATGGCTACATCTTCGACAAGGAAATGAGAGAGGAGTTGGCTAGGTCGGTGGAGGAAGGTGACATGTACCACTTGTTAGGGGTAACCAAGATCTCGCGTGAGCAGAGTCTTGCAATAGTGGTGAAGGTGACAGATGGTGAAATATAGCATGCGAGCTATGGCCACACCCGCATGCGTGCCTTGCATCAACTTCAAACGAAGCAGATGGTACGTGAATTGTCCACCATCTCCAACTTTGAGCAGCAATTGTGCATCGGCTGTTTGGAGGAGAAGTAGTACCACGAGGCATTCTCTGGAGCAGGGGAGCACGTGAAGGAGGTGCTAGAGCTGGTCCAAACAGGCTTGTGTAGCCCGATGCAGACCCAGAGCTTTGGAGGCTCTAGGTATTTAATCACCTTCATTGATGATTTTAGCCGTTACACTGTTGTGTACTTCCATACATCTAAGGACGAGTGCTTTGACACATTTAAGGAGTTCGAGGAAATGGTGGAAAACTAGACCGGCAAGAAGATCAAGGCACTACGCAACGACTGAAGCGGAGAAATGCCTGAGCAAGGACTTATAGGACTACCTCATAGCAGGTGGCATCAAGGCGCAACAAATTGTGCCATACTTTCCGTAGCAAAACGGTGTAGGAGAACGCGCAAACCGCACCATCGTTGAGTCGGCACGCTCTATGCTGCATGCGGATCGGCTGACCTACGACTTATGGGCCAAAGCCGTGAGCACTACAGTCTACATCAAGAACCGTAGTCCATCTAAGGCACTAGAGCAAATGACGCTGTACGAGGCATGGTTCTGCAAGAAGCCGAGCGTGGGTTATCTTCGCACATTTGGTAGCTTGGCACACATGCACGTGCCAAAGGAAAAGCAACAAAAGTGGGACGTGAAGAGTAAGTAGATGCTCATGATTGGCTATGACGTGACAAGTAAGGCCTATCACCTCTACGAGAGGGATACAGGCCACGTCATCATCTCTAGGGATGTCGTTTTTAACAAAATAAATGTCATCGGCTCCAACATCATCTCCAAGGAGGTAGTAGAACTAGCAGCTCATGAAATAGGAGGAGCAAACACTCTCCCTGATCCTGTCTCTCATGACCCTACCTCTATTATGAGAGTGGGAGAACCACTCTACTCTCCCATGTCTGATGAAGCAGAAACAACGGCCTCATCAACATAAGCAGAGAAAGGCAATATAGCATCACCAGCAGCAGTAATTGTGCCAGCAGCACTACCCCAGCCGCCCGCTGTTTTTGTAGCACCAGGTTGCAGGTACCCTCTCAGGTTATACTACAAGCTTGATGAGTGCAGCCAGTTCTGGATACAGAAACCAGAACAGTTGAACGTTGTAGTTACAACAGATTTCGTTGAGCCAATGTCATACAACAAGGCCATGACTGCACAAGATATAACAGATTAGGCGCAAGCTGTGTAACAAGAGATACAGTCGTGGCTCGACAATGGCAAGTGGGAGCTGACTGAGCGTCCACCTGGACGCAAGGTGATCAAGTGCAAGTGGGTTTTCAAGAAGTACCGTGGAGTAGATGGCAACTTGGAAAAGTACAAGGCAAGGCTGGTTGCAAAGGACTAGTCACAGCAGGAGGGCATTGAGTACAAAGAAACCTTTGCTCCTATTGTAAAGTTTGCCTCTGTTCGTACGCTCCTCTTGTATGCAGCACCCGAGGACTTCGAGGTTCACCACATGGAAGTCAAGATGGTATTATTGAATGGTGACTTGGAGGAGGAGATCTACATGGAGTAGCCGGAGGGGCTCGTCATGGATGGCAAGGAGCACCTAGTTTGGAAGTTGGAGAAGTTGTATGGCCTCAAGGAAGTATCGCATGCTTGGAACCAGAAGTTGGATGCGACGTTGCAGTGCATGGGGTTTGAGCGTAGTGAGTTTGACTATAATGTGTATCGCAAGCAGCACGAGCATGAGGTCCTCATCATCATTGTCTGTGTGGATGACATGCTCCTCCTTTCCAACAGCATGTCTACACAACATGAGTTCAAGGAGGACATGAAGGACCGTTTCTAGATGTCTCATATTGGGGAAGCATAATACTTCCTCGGCATCCAGATCACGCGTGACCACAAATCACGCTCTCTTTCGCTACAACAGAGTCGCTACATCAAGGATGTCTTGCACAGGTTTGGAATGGTAGAGGCCAAATCCATCGGCACATTGTTGGAATTGCAACAGTATCTCGTGAGCCTTAGTGCAGAAGTAGATGCAGCTAAGCGGCAGAAGTACCAGAGTGCTGTCGGTAGTCGCATGTACCTGATGGTTGTAACCAGGCCGGACCTGGCACAGGCTGTGAGCGCTGTGAGCCAACACATAGCTAATCCCGGACCTGAGCACCAGAAGGCAGTGAAGCAGATCTTCTGCTACCTTGCTAGAACCATCAACATCGGCATCACCTACAACAGCAACAACAGCATCATCGACTACACAGACGCAGATTGGGTTTCAAACCTCGAGGACCGCAAGTCCATCTGTGTACAAGTGTTCCTCATGAATGGTGGGGCCATCAGCTGGTATAGCAAGCGGCATGTGGTCGTGGCCACCTCAAGTACGGAAACTGAGTACGTCTCTTTTGGCTTTAATGACAAAGATGTAGTTTGGCTTCAACGTCTCATAGCGAATATTGTTGGAACTCGAGGAGAGAGGGAGTATTGGAGCAGCAAAGGTGTGGGACTGGAAGGATATCACTTGTGCTGAAGAATGGTTGTTCAATCACTCAAAATGATGGAGTAAACATAGACCTAGTGCTTGGGCACGTCAGCCCTCTCACAAGCCACACCACTTAGCCATGGAGGCTAAGGCTCACACACTATAGTCCATAATCTCACACAAGAGAGGAAATCAGCCTAGCAATCAGGCCGACCACTCATTCACAATCTAGAGAGCTAGAAAATGCTCTCATGGAACACTTATAGTGGTGACATGACCCACAATCCCATGGAGAATTGCCATCTGTCCATGGCTAGCACACAAGGACCTCGTCACGTAAAAAGTAAGGAGAGGTACCTTTTTCCTAGTCAACACACTCTAACAAGGCAACCCAAGAATCTGGGACCATTTTGGATATTTCTCCCATCAGGTCTTGACCCTCGACCTCTTGCCGTTTTCCTTTCTCAGGCTAAGGCATGGAGCTGTCACCCATGGTTAGCCAGATACCGGCGGTCGATGATCCTAGAAACTTTGAAAATTCATATCTCACAATCCGACCGTTGGATCGGCCCAAAATTTGGACCAAAGAAAATTTGCCACTTAATCTTTCCAATGGTGAAGTCGGATTGACGATCGGAGCAGGCATTTGGTAGTTTCATTGAACCTGCTGCTTTGGACTTGAAACTGAGCTAGATGGCTCCTCTTCCAACAGTCTTCCACGTTTCCGCAGCTAGAGTGGGCTGAGTCCACATGCCTTCATGCAAAACTAGTGCTTCTCAGGGATCACTGGCTTGGTGCAGACATGAGCGACCTGTTTGCTGGTTGGAGTGAATTCCTGCGTGATAGCACCCTCCTGCACCATGTGCCTGATGAAGTGATATCTGATGTCAATGTGCTTGGTGCGTGCATGGTGCTCCGGATTCTTGGCAAGTGTATTGCGCTCTAGTTGTCCACGCGCACAGGAACTGGAATTATTGCACTCCCACTCATCTCTACCATGAGACGTTGAAGCCAAACTGCTTCCTTGGCTCCAAAGCTGAGAGACGTACTTAGCTTCCGTGCTTGAGGTGGCCACGACCACCTGCCGCTTGATGCACCAACTGATCGCCCCACCATTCATAAGGAACACATGTCCAGAGATGAACTTGCGATCCTCAGATTTTGAAGCCCAATCTGCGTTTGTGTATCTAATGAAATTGTTGTCGTTGTCGTTGTAGGTGATGCAGATGTTGATGGTTCTAGCAAGGCAGCGGAAGATTTGCCTCACTCCCTTCTCGTGCTTGGGTCCGGGGTTCGCCATGTGCTGGCTCACAGCGCTCACAGCGTGTGCGAGGTCAGGCCTGGTTGCCACCATCAGGTACATGAGATTTCCGACGGCGCTCTGGTACTTTTGCCGCTCAGGTACATCCGCTTCTCCATTGAAGCTCACGAGGTACTATTGCGAATTCTAGCGGCGTGCCGATGGGTTTTTCCTCTGTCATGCCGAACTGCAGCAAGACATCCTTGATGTTGCGGCTTCGCTGTAGCGAGAGAGAGCGTGATTTGCAAACACACCGGATCTGGATACCGAGGAAGTATGACGCCTCCTCGAGATCAGACATCTGGAAGTGCTCTTGCACGGCCTTTTGAACTCCTGCAGTGCTAACATGCTGTTTGAAAGGAGGAGCATGTCATCCACATAGACAATGATCATGAGGATCTCATGCCCATGCTGCCAGCGATAGATTATGTAGTTACACTCACTACGCTCGAACCCCATATATTGCAACGCCGCATCCAAGTACGCGACGCTTGCTTGAGGCCGTATAGTGACTTCTGCACCTTTGAAACCAGGTGCTTCTGGCCATCCATGACCAATTCCTTTGGCTACTCCATGTAGATTTTCTCCTCCAAGTCACCATTCAAGAATGTCGTCTTGACATCCATGAGGTGAATCTCGAAGTCCTCTGCTATTGCATAAGAAAAGAGCATGCGCACAGAGGCAAACTTTGCAACAAGAGGAAATGTTTCCATGTAGTCCATGCTTTCGTGTTGCGAGTAGCCCTTGGCGACCAGCCTTGCCTTGTACTTTTCAAGATTTCCTTCTGCGCCCCTCTTCTTCTTGAACACCCACTTGCACTTGATTACATTGTGTCTAGGTGGACGCGCAGTCACCTCCCACGTACCGTTGTCAAGGTATAACTGTATCTCATGCTGCACAGCTTGCGCCCAATGTGCTGCATCTGGTGCAGCCATGGCCTCCTTGTACGAAGTTGGCTCGTGAGAGTCTGCTGCAACTACGATGTTCATGTGGTCTGGTATCCCTCTCGTAGAGAGGATACGCCTTGCTTGCCATGTCACAGCCAATCATCAGCATCTATGCACTCTTTGCGTCCCATTTTCGCCCCTTTTCCTTGGGCACGTGCATGTGTGCAAAGCCACCAAATGTGTGAAGATGACCATCGCTCGGCTTCTTGCCGAACCACGCCTCGTACAGCGTCATCTGCTCCGGGGCCTAGGTTGGACTACGGTTCTTGATGTACACTGCAGTGCTCACTACTTGGGCCCAGAAGTCATAGGTGAGCTGAGTCGCGTGCAGCATGGAGCGTGCCGACTCAATGATGGTGCGGTTGGCGCATTCTGCTATGCCGTTCTTCTGCAACGAGTATGGCGCGGTCCGTTGTGTCTTGATACGTGCTGCTGCGAGGTAGTCCCGGAACTCCTTGCTCAGGGGCTCTCCGCCATGGTCACTGTGTAACGCCTTGATCTTCTTGCCTGTCTGGTTCTCCACCATTGCCTTGAACTCCTTAAACCTGTCAAAGCATTGGTCCTTGGAGGAAAGGAACTACACAGCGGTGTAACGGCTGAAATCATCAATGAAGGTGAGAAAATACCTAGAGCCTCCAAAGCTCTGGGTCTGCATCAGGACACACAAGTGTGTGTGGACTAGCTCCAGCAAGTCCTTCACATGCTCTCCTACTTCTGAGAATACCTCGCGATGCTGCTGCCCCTCCAAATAGCACAAGCACAACTGCTGCTCAAAATTAGAGATGGTGGGCAAGTCACGTACTATCTGCTTTGTTTGAAGTTGCTACAAAGGCGTGCGGCCGATGTGGACATAGCACGCATGCCAGATTTCACCATCTGTGGCTTACACCACTGTTGCAAGACTGTGTTCGCGCGGGATCTTGGTCGCCCCCAACAGGCGGTACATGTTGCCTTCCCACACCAACCTGGCCAACTCCTCTCTTGTTTCCTTGTCAAGGATGTAGCCATGGCCGTCGTCAAAGATGACTTGCAGTCATGTCTTGGTGAGAGAGGATACTAAGAGAAGGTTGAACGCAACATCAAGTACATACAGCACACCATGGAACATTCCCACTTCAATGCCACGCGGGGTCACTAACCACATCTCCACCATCCCAATCCCTTTAGCATAGACAACCCGATCATCACCCAAAGCAATCGGTCAGGGAGGAATGCAAAGCAGCTGCGTAAAGCACTCCTTATGGTGTGTCAGATTCTAGGTACACCCTGAGTCCTTGTACAACGCCACATCCGCCTTCTCCTTCTGCGACATGGCAGACTTCGTCATGAAGAGGTGGTCGCGTACCTCCTTGGCCATGTTCATGTTGCCAAAATGGCGCACGCCGGTCTGGTTTTGCAGCAGCTACTACTGCTACTGCTGCTGACGCTATTGTAACTTCTGCTGCTGCTGTTGTGGAGATTGCTGCTTTTGTTGTTGTTGCTGCTGCTCATTCTGGTCCCTCTTGAACTTGAAGCACTCTTTCTAGTAGTGCCCCTCTTTCAGGCAATAGTAGCACTTGCCATTCTTCTTGCCTCTCTGTTGCCCGGACTGTTGTTGTTGCTGGTTGCGTGAGCCCATGGCCATGAAAGCTACTTCACTGCTGCTGCCGCCATTGCACTTTCCTAAACGCAGTTCCACATGCACTAGGTGCGTGCAGATGAAGTCTAGGTCGAGGGTCGGCTGGCACTCTAATGTCACTCGCACGGTTTTGTAGCTCGCTGGGAGTCCCCTTCGCAAGAGGAGGATGAAGCGCGTCTCTTCCATAGGGTTACCAGCCGCTTTCAGCTACTTTACCAGCTCCTTTGCCCTATCAAAGTACGCCTCCATCCCTTCGCCACCCTGCATTTTCAATGCCATCATCTTCTCCTCTAAAAGGATAAGGAATGCAGGATCCTTGCTCTCATACTTCTTGCATATTGTGTCCCCGCCTGCTCTTTTGCAGTAGCCTTGTCACTCACGTACCAAAGATACGGGTTGGAGATGGCGTTGACAAACAACCTGAAGGCCTGCCTGTTCTTCTTCTTCCACTCCTCATATGCCGCTACTACAATTGTAGATGAATTTGCATCTACTTCACCTTTCTGCGGTGGCTTCCACGCCACCACCTCTGCTGTGGTGATGCCTTTTGCCTGTCGAGGCGGAGCGCGCTCGTCGCCGCTCACCATCTCCCACAAGCCCCTCTCCTCCGAAAGGAGGCGGGTACGAATCTTCCAAAACGCAAAGTTGGCACATCATTCCAGCCTTTTTCAAGGACTAGGTTGCTGTTTTCACGCCAGCGGCTGCCATTTTGAACTTTGGTGATGCTCAACGCTGCCCTTGAGTGGCGGCGCTACCCCTGCTTCTGCTGCTGCCTCTACCAGAAATTTGTTTGACAGAATGGAATATAGAGGCCAGCAGACTGGGAATTGGGAAAAACGAAGCCCACCACTGGACAATTCAGCTCAAAACCGTTCAGATCGACCCATAAAACAGGGTCATCAACAGGGGATGTTCTGAGATATGCACTTTTGAAAACAGGGTATGCTTTTGCTCTTACTCGAGCTCACACCAGCCAGCTTGTAAACGGCAATTCTCCCAATCTTACCTATGGAATGCAACTATTTTTGCTCCAATGGAAAGCTTAAGAAAAATACTTCAATTTCCATGTGCCAATTTCTAAATTTGTTAAAGAAATGAGAGAGTTATGGTCATCACAAGGCGACAGTCTTACGCAGAGAGACGAGTGTAGCCCTGGCTGACCTCATTTTGAGCATAACTCGCAATCCGACCGTTGGATCTTTGTGTTCTTGGACTCGTTGAAAAGCTTGTCTCTTGAACTTGAAGATCTAATTTTTTACCATCAAATTTGGTGGAGTTTTCACCCTAACCCGTCACACTCAAACTGACAGCTTGTGCTGGCTGAAAGTGGCAGAACTTGGCTCTAATACCAAGTGTTGGAACTGGAGGAGAGAGGGAGCCTTGGAGCAGCAAACATGTGGGACTGGAAGGGCATCACTTGTGCTGAATAATGGTTGTTGAATGACTCAAAATTATGGAGTACGTATCGATCTAGAGCTTGGGCAAGTCAACCCTTTCACAAGCCACACCACTTAGCAATGGAGGCTAAGGTTCACACACTAGGGTCCATAATCTCACACAAGACAGGAAATGAGCCTAGCAATCAGGCTCACCACTCACACACGACCTAGATAGCTAGAAAAAGCTCTCATGGCACACGCCTTGTGGTCACATAACCCACGATCCCATGGACAATCGCCATGTGTGCATGGCTAGCACACAAGGATCTCACCTCACCTAAAAAAAGGAGAGGTACCTTTTTCCTAGTCAGCACACTCTGACAAAGCAACCCAAGAATCTAGGACCTTTTTTGATATTTCTCCCATGAGGTCTTGACCCTGGACCTCTTGCCCTTTTCTTTTCTCAGGCTAAGGCATGGAGCCTCGTCCATGGTTAGCCAGATACCGGCGGTCGATGACCCCAAAAACTTCGAAAATTCATGTTTCACAATCTGACACTTGGATCGGCCTGAAACTTGGATCGTAGACAATTTGCTACCTGATCATTCCAATGATCAAGTCAGATGGACGATCGGAGTACGCATTTGGTAGTTTCCTGGAACTTGCTCCAATGGCCCTCAAACTCAGCCGGATCGCTCCTTTCCAAACAGAGATGAGTCGGAGAACATCAATTCCAATTCGCATGCATGTGGACTATCTGAGCACAATCGCATTGGCCAAGAGCCCCAAATACCATGCTCGAACCAATCACATTGACATCGCCTATCACTTCATCAAGCACATGGTACAAGAGGGTGCCATCAAGCTCGAATTCACTCCAACCAGCAAGTTGGTCACTGATTTTTGCACCAAGCCAGTGACTTGTGAGAAACAGTAGTTTTGCATGAATTCATGTAGACTCAGCCCACTTTGACTGTGACAAAGTGGGATATTGTTAGACATAGGGCCATCGGGCTCAGTTTCAGGCCCACAGGAGCAAGATCCAAAAAACAACCATAATTCATGCTACAAACGATGTTTTGACTTCACCATGGAAAAGATTAGGTGGCAATTTGTCTATGATCCAAGTTTCAGGCCGATCCAACAATCGGATTGGGAGATATGAATTCTTGAAGTTTCTCAGGGCATGGACCGCCGATGTTTGGGTGACCATGGGTGATGGATTCATGCCTTAGCCATCAAAAAGAAAAAGGCAAGAGGTCTAGGCTCAAGACATGATGGGAGAAATATCCAAAAAGGTCCTTAATCTTAGGATTGCCTTATCAGAGTGTGCTGACGAGGATGAATTTGTTGACTTGATATGCTCCTTGTCCATGGCTGACATTTGGACAGGTACAGGACGGACTAGGCATGAACTGTTCTCTTGGAGTATGTCCCCTAGGTCTGGTCCAGATAGACAAGGCATACACTGCTCCTTTGGAGCAAGTCCCCTTGGTCTAATCTGGATAGTATAGCCAGAAAATACTACATAGGACAGCTCGTTGTGGCTCAGACGTTCTAGAGTTAGTCTTTGGAGCGAGAGGTCACTGGGTCAAATCCCAGCCGGGTGACTAATTTTCTTTGTGACCAAAAGGGGGACAGGAAGGTTCTAAGAGACATCTTGAAAAATTCCAAGGTCCTTCCTGGTGGCTGGCGCCACTTGGCGGTCATAGGGAGCGCCATGTAGGCAAGGGGATGACGCAATCCAGATTGCCCCCAAAGTGGCTCATCCAAGGAGCCACTGCGCGCCTAGGCTACAGGCTCGCTCTAGGACTATAAGTGTTATGTTTTGTGTATGCCCCTGGTCCAATCAAGCGGCACTTGGTGGTCACAGAGGGTACCATGTCATCAAAGATGATGACACTGTCTAGGGTGGCCTTGGGGGGAGGCCCCTCCAAGGAGCCACTGGGAGCTTTGACCAGAGACTATACAAGGCCTGTCATTTGCATGTGATCATATACCATCTCTTACTCTTGAGACTTGGGAGAAAACTAATCCCTTGTTGGCCACCAAGAAAGAGGGTAAAGAACAAGTGTAAGTGCACACTTTGGTGTGTAGCATTGCCAGTTGGGTGAGAGTTTGGAACACTCTCCGGCCACGGTTGGGACAAGCTAAGTGATCCTTTCAGTGTGGAAACACCACTCCCTGGGTGATTTCTGCCTTGGTTGAAATACCAAGGGCGGTCGGCGGTCTGCCTGTGGGCGTTGTTTACTCGGGACCATGGCCAAGTGCGGAGTTATGGGTCCACACTGATCGGGAAACTTGGTTCTTTGTATCACCGCTCAGTTCACATGACAGGTACCTCCGCAGCAGACAAGACACCACTGCTCCATCTGCTTCATCGTCGGTCCACTTGGACCAAGGTACCCATTGTGAGAGACCGGACGTGGGTTGGACCCGTGGTCCACTTTTGCTCTCTATACACAAGGAACGAGGATACGCTCTGCCATTGTTGGTATGACCCTCAAGTCCTAAGCGGGTTACGCTCTGCCCTTGTGGATACGACCCCGTGTATCTGGGAGCACTTCCTCCACAATAGCTAGGAGACCATCGGTTGGAGGGGTATGCAACGGACTGCACCTTGAAAATCTGTAGCAGTCATCAGCCTCATCAGCCTACATCGGCCTCAACGAAGCAGAACAGCAGAGACTAAGTGAGCATCCTTGACCAGACCGCAGTCATGCCGGGGGGTCAAGAGATCGTTCCCGTCATCTCACGGGCCGCCGAGTTGGGTGCGGGCAACGCCATCGCACGCTTCGATGGCAAAGCCTTCGGCACGTGGAAATGGCAGTTTGATGTGGTGATGCGCGTGTGCGGGTATCTCAACATGGTGAAAGGGACGGAGGTAGCACTGGAGGACGACGCAAGCGCGGAACATGCAGGGTGGCAAGAGTGGAATGACATCGCTCTCGCACTTCTCGTCACGTCCATAAGCCCCTCCCTAATCTCCCACATCGAGGGATGCACGACGGCAGCTGAAGCTGACACCAAGCTGACGAACGTGTACCAGTCAACTTCCCTCGCCAATCGACTCTTCATCGTGCAGCGCCTCATCGGGCTGCGGGTGGGCGAGGGGGAGTCCATCTCGGACTTCCTCTAGCCAGTTTGAAGGACTGCTTCAAGAAGCCCGCGCCATGTCCTGGCAGCTCGACCAACAGATGCAGGCCATGATTCTCCTCATGGCCTTGCCGCCAAGCTGGAGCCCCATGATCACCACCTTGGGTGGTTGGGAGGAGTCGGAGTTCACGTACGCTCGTGTCTACGAGTTTGTCCAGAACGAGGCCATGCGGTGCATCAACGGCATCATCAACAAAGCCGCGTACGCAAGTGGCTCGGGAGGCACCTCCTCTCATGGCAACAGCAGAGGTAGTGGCGGCAGGAAGAGCGGCAAGAAGAAGGGCAAGTGCCACAACTGTGGCAAGGTGGGGCATTGGGCGCGAAAGTGTCGCGCACCAAAGAAGGAAGGAGGCGGTAGTGGGAGCAGCAACGTGAGTAAGAAGGTGGACTCGACGTCTACGAGCATGATGACTGAGAGCAAGGCCCCTCCCAAGGGCTCTGCGCTGCTGCAACCGGGAGCCTTTGGGCTCGACAGTGGTACACACTACCACACCTCTTGCAAGGCATGTCGCTTCTCGTCCCTCACACCGTCCACGGCCAAGTTCTGGTACGCCAACGGCGGCATCGAGTACGCGGCTAGTGAGGGAGAGAAGGTCGTGCTTACGCGGCTCAACGGAGCTAACAAGGAGTTGCAGCTGCAGAACGTTGTCTACATGCCAACTTTCGCCGTGAACCTCCTCTCCGTCTCGCGGATTACGGATCACGCGATGACGGTGGTGTTCACACGGAAGGAAGCCGTCATCCTCAAGAACGAGGATGTGACGATTACCTACGCTGCGTCAGACCTTGTCACCAAGGTGCCACGAATGGATGGGCTATACGTTCTACAGACGAAGAGCGTGGAAGGGCACGCTGGGGCGGCAGAGGCAGTAACGGAAGCTGCACCATCGCCGAACGCCAAGACACCATCCATGCCACCTGCTGTGGCGGCTAAAGACGCGGGACAACAACTGCAAAACTGTGGCACAGACGTCTTGGGCACGTGGCCGACAGCACCTTGCAGGTCATGTAGGAGCAAAAGCTTGTACGCGGGCTGGAGGGGTTTGAGCTGAAGGGTGGATTCAACGCTGAGTGTGAGGCTTGCCTGCAATGGAAGACAAAGTAGAAATGCTTCTCCAAAAATGGTTGCAAAGTAGAGGGCATACTCGACCTCGTCCATAGCAAAACACATGACGCCGCAGGGGGCGTGGTCGGGAAAGAAGCCGGATGCCTCTCACCTAAAGGCTGCACGGCTTGGGCCAAAGTCCAAGACGGGCAAGGAGCGGGGAAGTTGGATGCACGTACGTGCAAGTACGTGATGATCGGCTACGAGGCCGCGCACAAGGCGTACAGACTGTGGGACCAGGCAGTTGGGAGAGTCATCACCTCCAGAGATGTGACCTTCTAGGAAGAGTCACATGGCAAGGGAGAACTTCTGGACCCAGAGAACTCTCCAAAACAGGGAGAGTGGATCGTGCTGCTGGAGGCGGGTGACACTCCCCCGCCTAACTGGCGTGGGACGCCAGTGGCCGTAGACAATGAGGCTGCCAATTCAGGGACAGCGTCCGCTCAGGCTGAAGCGAAGTTGACATCCAACACCGCGTCGGAGACATCCGAGGCCTCCTCGGAGGCCAGTGGCTCTTCCCTTACAACGACCCCTCTGAGGGAAGAATAGCAGCAGTAGCAGTACGAGCAGCCAGTACCAGCACCACTGCAGCGTAGTGAGCGCCAAGCAAAGCCTGCAAAGCAGTACGACGGAGGGAAGGCCGAGTGGACTGGCCTAAGCTGGTCGTACCTTGTGTAGGGAGTGCCGGCTACCATCGCCGAGGCTCTCTCGCGGCCGGACGCCGCTAAGTGGAAGGAGGCGATGGAGAGCGAGCTCGCCTCCATTGAGGAGAACGGAACGTGGGAGCTGGTGGACAGACCACCAAACACACACGTGGTGGGCGTGAAGTGGGTCTTACGCATCAAACGCAAGCAAGACAACAGCATTGACAAGTACAAGGCAAGGATTGTCGCGAAGGGGTTATCGCAGGGTGCAAGGTCTGAGTGCGACGAGACCTACTCTCCTGTCGCGTCCTTCCCCTCCATCCGCACCTTGCTAGCTGTGGCTACGGCGCGCAACATGGAAATCCACCAGATGGACGTCAAGACCGCCTTCCTCTACGGGAAGCTTGAGAATGAGATACTAATGGAGGTGCCCGAGGGTGTCAAGGCAAAACCCGGGCAGGTGTATCGCCTCACTAAGGCGCTCTATGGGCTGAAACAGTGTTGGGAAAGGAGCCATCCGGCCCAGTTTCAGGTCCACAGGAGCAAGTTCCACAAAAGTACCAGATACCTGCTCCGATCGTTGATCCGACTTCACAATTGGAAAGATCAGGTGGCAAAATGTCTACGGTCCAAGTGTGAGGCCGATCCAACGGTCGGATTGGAATATATGAATTTTCGTAGTTTCCGGGGTCATCGACCGCCGATATCTGGGTGACCATGGGCGATGGCTCCATGCCTTAGTTTGAGAAAAGAAAATGGCAAGAGATCCAGGGTCAAGACCTGATGGGAGAAATATCCAAAAAGGTCCTAGATTCTAGGGTTGCTTTGTCAGAGTGTGCTGACTAGGAAAAAGGTACCTCTCCTTACGTTTTAGGTGAGGTGTGATCCTTGTGTGCTAGCCATGGACACATGGCGATTCTCCATGGGATTGTGGGTTATGTGACCACTAGGAATGTGCCATGAGAGCATTCTCTAGCTCTCTAGGTCGTGTGTGAGTGGTCAGCCTGATTGCTAGGCTGATTTCCTCCCTTGTGTGAGATTATGGACCCTACTGTGTGAGGCTTAGCCTCCATGGCTAAGTGGTGTGGCTTGTGAGAGGGCTGACTTGTCCAAGCTCTAACTCTATATGTACTCCATCATTTTGAGTGATTCAATAACCATTCTGCAGCACAAGTGATGCCCTTCTAGTCCCACATGCTCGCTGCTCCAAGGCTCCCTCTCTCCTCCAGATCCAACATTTGGTATCAGAGGCGTGAGCCCATGGCCATGAGGTTCTCATCATCATCGTTTATGTGGATGACATGCTCCTCCTTTCCAACAGCATGTCTGCATTGCAGGAGTTCAAGGAAGCCATGCAGGAGCGCTTCGAGATGTCTGATCTCGGGGAGGCGTCATACTTCCTCGGAATCCGGATCACGCGTGACTGCAAATCACGCTCTGTCTCCCTGTAGCAGAGCCGTTACATCAAGGATGTCTTGCAGCGGTTCGGCATGGCAGAGGCAAAACCCATCGGCACACCGCTGGAGACGCGGCAGTATCTCGTGAGCTTCAATGGTGACGCGGATGCAGCTGAACGGCAGAAGTAGTAGAGCGCCGTCGGCAGCCTCATGTACTTGATGGTGGCAACCAGGTCGGACCTCGCACAGGCTGTTAGCGCTGTGAGCCAGCACATGGCAAACCCCGGACCTGAGCACCAGAAGGCAGTGAAGCGGATCTTCCACTACCTTGCTGGAACCATCAATATCGGCATCACCTACAACGGCAATGACAACAGCATCATCGGCTACACAGACGTAGATTGGGCTTCAAACCCTGAGGACCGTAAGTCCATCTCTGGACATGTGTTCCTCATGAATGGTGGGGCCATCAGCTGGTGCAGCAAGCGGCAGGTGGTCGTGGCCACCTCAAGCACGGAGCTGAGTATGTCTCTCTCAGCTTTAGAGCCAAGGAAGCAGTTTGGCTTCAGCGTCTCATGGCAGAGATGAGTGGGAGTGCAGCAGTTCCAGTTCCTGTGCGCGTCGACAACCAGAGCGCAATCGCACTCGCCAAGAATCCTGAGCACCATGCACGCACCAAGCNTCGTGGCCACCTCAAGCACGGAAGCTGAGTACGTCTCTCTCAGCTTTGGAGCCAAGGAAGCAGTTTGGCTCCAACGTCTCATGGCAGAAATGAGTGGGAGTGCAGCAGTTCCAGTTCCTGTGCGCGTCGACAACCAGAGCGCAATCGCACTCGCCAAGAATCCTGAGCACCATGCACGCACCAAGCTCATTGACATCGCATATCATTTCATCAGGCACATGGTGTAGGAGGGTGCTATCAAGTTGGAGTTTACTCCAACCAGCAAGCAGATCGCTGATTTCTGCACCAAGCTAGTGACCCGTGAGAAGCAGCAGGTCTGTATGAATGCATGTGGACTCAGCCCACTCTGACGGCAGCAAAGTGGGAGATTGTTGAGAAAGGAGCCATCCGGCCCAGTTTCAGGTCCACAAGAGCAAGTTCCACAAAATTACCAGATGCCTGCTCCGATTGTCGATCCGACTTTGCCATTGGAAAGGTCAGGTGGCAAAATGTCTATGGTCCAAGTTTGAGGCCGATCCAGCGGTCGGATTGGGAGATATGAATTTTCATAGTTTCCGGGGTCATCGACCGCTGATATCCGGGTGACCATGGGCGATGGCTCCATGCCTTAGTCTGAGAAAAGAAACTTGCAAGAGATCCAGGGTCAAGACCTGACGGGGGAAATATCCAAAAAGGTCTTAGATTCTAGGGTTGCCTTGTCAGAGTGTGCTGACTAGGAAAAAGGTACCTCTCCTTACGTTTTAGGTGAGGTGAGATCCTTGTGTGCTAGCCATGGACACATGGCGATTCTCCATGGGATTGTGGGTTATGTGACCACTAGGAGTGTGTCATGATAGCATTCTATAGCTCTCTAGGTCGTGTGTGAGTGGTCAGCCTGATTGCTAGGCTGATTTGCTCCCTTGTGTGAGATTATGGACTCTAGTGTGTGAGCCTTAGCCTCCATGGCTAAGTGGCGTGGCTTGTGAGAGGGCTGACTTGCCCAAGCTCTAAGTCTATATGTACTCCATCATTTTGAGTGATTCAATAACCATTCTTCAGCACAAGTGATGCCCTTCCAGTCCCATATGCTTGTTGCTGCAAGGCTCCCTCTCTACTCCACATCCAACAAACAGGTCCCAAGGATCTGGTACAAGGAGATGGACAGCATCATGGCTGGCCTTGGCTTCTCGCACTGCCACAACGACCCCAGTGTTTATGTGCGTGCGGATGACCAGGGGCTGTTGCTGGTAGCGCTGTACGTGGATGACCTGATTCTGGCCTCCACCTCCATGAAGGCCCTCGAGGCCCTCAAGGAGAAGCTGCATGGGCGGTTTCAGATGAAGGACATGGGCGAGCTCGAGTACTACTTGGGCATTGCCATACATCGCTACTGAGCTGCAGGCACCATCGAGCTCAACCGGACAAAGTACATCTCAGAGGTGTTTTGGCGCTATGGCATGGAAGACGCCAAATCCCTCAGCACTCCTCTCCCCACGGAGTGCAATCTCACCTCCGCCATTCCCCCAGTACGGAAGCCGAGCGCCGTGAAATGCAGGATGTGCCGTACTATTCTGCGGTGGGTAGCATCATGTATGCCATGGTTGGCACGCGGCCGGACATCTTCTTTGCTGTGGGGCTAGTCAGTCGGTTCGTGGCCGACCCTGGGCCACTCCACTGGCAGGCCGTGAAGCGCATTTTGCGCTATCTCAACAAGACACGGCACATGGGGCTGCAGTACGGCGGCCTTCAAGGAACAGACCCTTTGCGCCTCAAGTGCTACAACGACGTAGAATTTGGAGGCAACATGGATGATAGGAAATCCACCTCGGGCTTTGTGTGCCTTGTGAACGGCGGCGCTGTGTCGTGGGCCAGCCGCAAGCAAGATTGTGTCTCCATCTCAACCGCAAAAGCTGAGTACGTGGCGCTGTTTGAGGTGTGGAAGGAGACGCAATGGCTATGCAGCTTGCTCGCTGAGATGCACGCACCATAGAAGGAGGCCACGGTCGTCCACGTCGACAACCAGAGCAAGATGGACATTGCGTTCAAGGACACCCTCTCCAGGCAGACCAAGCACATCGACATCTGCTATCACTACACGCACGACCTCGTCGCCAAGGGAGTGGTGGATATGCAGTACATCGCGACCAAGCACATGCTCGTGGACTTCCTGACGAAGCCGCTGGACAGTGACCCACACATGGCAGGGGCACGGGGCATCCGGATGGTGAGTGCAGCAGACGAGGGCTGAACGGGCGGCCTACTTCACAGGTGGCCGACATCGCTGGGCCCATGGCCGCAGTAGGAATCTAGCCGCAGATGGGCGCAGGTGCAAGGGAGAGTTTGCTATGTTTTCTGTATGCCCCTGGTCCATTCAGCGGAAGGTTTAGACTGGGTATGCACTGTACTTGTAGCGCAAGTCCCCGAGCGACATGCAAGAGTGGTTGAGAGAGACAAGGCATTCACTACTCATCCTTGTGGAGTAAGTCCCCTTGGTCTACTCTTGGTAGTCTACCTAGTGCATGCTCCTTAGGACAACTTCCTACAGCCTAGTGGGTGAAGGTGCCGACTCGTAAGCGAGAGGTGCGGGGTCGAATCCCGCCAGGACCAAATATTCTTTGTGACTAAAAAGGGTCAAGGAAGCTTCCTAGAAGCCTCTAAGGTCCAAGGTGGATCAAGCGCCACTTGGCGGTCGTAGAGGGTGCCATGTCATCAAAGTTGATGACACTGTCTAGGGTGGCATTGGGGGGAGGCCCCTCGAAGGAGC
Source organism: Penium margaritaceum (assembly GCA_023375785.1). Lineage (NCBI taxonomy): Eukaryota > Viridiplantae > Streptophyta > Zygnematophyceae > Desmidiales > Peniaceae > Penium > Penium margaritaceum. Next base: position 178,730 of record SZWC01001168.1, on the reverse strand, counting down.
CACTGGGAGCACTGACCAAAGACTATATAAGGCCTGTCATTTGCATGTGATCATGTATCATCTCTTACTCTTGAGACTTGGGAGAAAATTAATCCCTTGTTGGCCACCAAGAAAGAGGGTAAACAAGTGCAATTGCACACGTTGGTGTGTAGTATTGCCAGTTGGGTGAGAATTTGGAACACTCTCCGGCCACGGTTGGGACAAGCTAACTGAACCTTTCAGTGTAAAAACACCACTCCGTGGGTGATCTCTACCTTGGTTGAAATACCAAGGGCGGTCGGCGGTTGGCCTGTCGGCGCCGTTTATTGTAGACCGTGGCCAAGTGCGGAGTGACAATAAGTACCTCAGTTACATGTAATTGAGTACAGTTCTTACCTTTGAGACTCCTAACAGAGTTGTCCACCAGAGGCAGACACAAAAGAAGCATTGGTTGGTCTAAGCCCCAGGAGTTCGCTCCTCGCGCAAAAGTGACCAGGTGCTAAGGACATAGTGCAAGGAAGTAATTCCTATGAACTGTGTGGAACCTTGGCTCTGAGGGTGATATCATCTCTTGGTTGCAATAGCAAGAGCGGTCGGCGTGAACCATTGTATCGGAACCCGTTTTCTAGACCGTCGCCTCAGGCAGGTTGACAAAGGGTTTTTGGCTCACACTGACTAGTTATAAGGAACTCTTATGCGCACTCTCTTGCCCTCTCTGTCTTGCAGCGCGCATCAGCTCCATCAGCTCCATCTGCTCCATTTGCTCCATCAGCTCCAACGGCGGGTGCTGGCACTTAGCGAACAAGGGCCAAGGATAAGCTCTGCCCTTGGAGGTACGACACTTGGGCCCTGACCAGGATATGCCCTGCCCTTGGAGGCACGACCCTGGGTTCGCTAGTGTGCGTTCTTCTCTGTTTGCAAATGATCAACGGCTAAGGGGTAAGCGACGGATCTGCACCTTCTAAACTGGTAGCAGACAACAACCTTCATCAGCCAACATCGGCCTCAACGAAGCAGAGAAGCAGAGAAGCAGAAAAGTAGTATGACGTCACCCGCGACGCTCACTCTTGAGCAAGTCAATGGCGGGATGTCAAAGTTCACAGGGTTTGGTTTTCCCTTGTGGAGATGGCAATTTGAGATTGTCATGAGGGTGCGTGGCTACTTGAAGATGTTACCTTGGAGAAGAGGTTGAACCTCCAAAAACAGATCCTGGATATGAAGCGTGGAGTGTCAAAAATGACATGGCGCTTGCGATTCTTGCGCCATCAGTGCATGAGTCACAGCATGTCCACCTCCAAGGTATCACACATGCATCAAAGACTTATGCAAAACTTGCACGTGTACACCAATCAACAGCTCGTGCAAATCACCTCTTCATTCTACAAAAGCTGATTTCGATGAGGGTGAGCGAGGGAGAGTTGATTCCGGACTTCCTGTTGTAGTTCCAAGGACTGATGTAGCAAATGACCCAAATGAACTGGGAAATTGACACCAACATGCAGGCCATGATCCTCCTCATGGCGCTACCTGAAAGATGGGGTCCTTTGATCACCGTCTTTGGCGGTTGGAAGGAGGGGGATTTGACATATGAGGCAGTGTCCGAGTACGTGCGCAACGAAGCCATGTGTCACAGCAGTAATGAGGCTAACATTTCAGCCTATGCTTCACAGTACAGTGGTCGTGGCAACAATTCCTCTTCTGGTCAGAGTAGCAGTGGAAGCGGTGGCGGTGGAGGAAAAGGTAATGGTGGCGTGGCGGTGGAAAGAGTTCAAAGTGTCGTAGGAAGTGCCATAACTGTGGCAAGCCTGGGCACTGGGCACGGGAGTGCAAGGCGCCCAAGAAGGAAGACGGAGATCATTGTGGTAGATATGAGGGCAAAGGAAAGGGTAAGAAGGAGTTGACAAACATTATGGCTGAGAGCGTGCCGGCAACCAAGGGAGCAGCACTACTCAAGCGTGGAGCCTATGGGCTCGATTCTGGCACGAACCACCACTGTTCAAGGGAGAAGGATGGGTTCATCTCCATTGGGGACACTGAACGTCGCTTCAGGTGTGCCAACGGCAGTCTTGTCCATGCGCAAGGCGAGGGAGATAAGTTGATCAGCATCAACGTGAACGGTGCTAAAAAAGATTTGAAGCTCGAGAACGTCGTCTACATGCCGTCTTTTGCGGCAAACCTCTTGTCAGTGTCCAAAATCACGGACCATGACATGACAGTCGTCTTCACGGAGGAGGAGGCCGTGATTGTGAAGAACAAGGACATTAAGATCTCCTATCCCAAGGAGAGTCTTATCGCACAGGTCCCAAGAGTTGATGGGCTCTACGTGCAGTAGACCAAACCCCTTGAAAGTACAAATGAGGGATATGCGGCGGTTAAAGAGCCCAAGTCTCTTGAGCCTGATGTTCCACCACAAGCCGTCACCATGGCGGCCAGCTCCACCAACATAGATGCTGAGCTGTGGCACAGGCGGTTTGGCCATTTGGGCGACAGCACACTGCAAGCTATGCAGCAGCACAAAATGGTTCATGGGATGGAGGGATGCAAGGCCAAGGATGAGGGAAAGTGCAAAAAGCAGTGTGAGCCATGCCTACAAGGCAAGGCAAAGAGAAAGCCTTTTGAGCGTAATGGGCAACGTGCGGTAGGAATCTTGGACCTGATTCACTCTGATGTGTGTGGACCATTTCGCACCCCATCAAATGGTGGCAGCAAGTACTTCTTGACCTTCATCGATGACCACACTTGCAAGATGTGGATCTACTTCCTCAAGACGAAGGGAGAGGTCAAGGAGAAGCTCCAAGAGTTTAACGCGATGGTAGATCGACAGACAAGCACGAAGGTCAAGGCAGTGTGCACAGACATCGGTGGTGAGTACAAGGCGTGCAAAGGCTGGTTGAGAAAGCACGACATCAACCACCAGACCATCACGCCTTACATCCCCCAGAGCAATGGCGTAGCCGAACGGATGAACCAGACTATCCTGGGCATGACATGAAGCATGCTCTTTGACGCCAAACTCCCACCTTGCTTCTGGGCTGAAGCTGCAAGAACTGCTTGCTACCTTGTGAATCTCACTCTGGCAGCCACGCTTGGAAGGCGTGGTAAGAAGTAGCAAGATAAGCAGCTCAGGACGCCAAAGGATGCTTGGTCAGGGAAGAAGCCAGATGCCTCACAATTGAGGGTCTTTGGCTGTACTGCCTGGGCAAAGGTCGAAGAAGAAGAAGGAAGTGGCGAACTGGATGAACGTACTCGTAAGTGTGTAATGGTCGGATACGACACCGCACATAAGGCATACAGGCTGTGGGACCAAGCGGCTGGAAAGCTCATCAGGAGCCGAGATGTCGAGTTTGATGAAAGGACGCTTGGCAAGGGAGAGTCGCTGGACCTTGTCCATGCTCCGAACTCGGGAGAGTGGGTTGTGTTGCTCGAGTCAGGTGATCAGGCACCAGAAAATTGGCAGATGGTGCCACTAAAGAATGGTGCTGCAGGAAGAGTGGCTGTGCAGGCTGACACAACGACGAACTCTGAAACTGAGTCTGAGCCGTTCGAGGCCTCTGAGTCAAACTCTTAGGCCAGTGGCTCTTCCCCAAACAACGGATCACTTGCAGCACAAGAGTAATAGAAGCAACTAAGCCTTGAAGCACCACTAGCAACATTTTGGCGTAGCACGCGCTAGAATAAACCTTCGCCCAAGTACGATGCTCAGAGTGCGGAATGGACCGGACTCAGCTACTCATGCATGTCTCAGGGAGAGCTTGTGACCGTAACGGAGGCTATGAACATGCCACATGCGGCCAAGTAGAAGGAGGCAATGGATAGCGAACTCGCATCCATTGAAGAGAACGGGACATGGGTTATGGTGGACAGGCCCCCAAACACACACGTGGTGGGGTCAAAGTGGGTACTTTGGAAACATTTCAAGCAGGAAGGTACCACCGACAAGTACAAGGCAAGAGTTGTGGCGAAGGGGTTTTCCGAGCGTGCAGGCTCAAAGTACAAGGAGACCTTCGCGCCTGTCGTCACCTTTGTCTCCATCAGATCCATGTTGGGCATCGCTGCTGCAAACGATCTGGAGGACCACCAGATGGATGTCAAGACAGCTTTCCTCTACGGGAAGCTAGACGAAGAAGTGCTAATGGAAATGCTCGAGGGAGTGAAAGCTCCAGAGGGCAAGGTTTGCAAACTGGTCAAAACACTCTACGGGCTGAAACAGGCCCGAAGGATGTGGTACAAGGAGATGGACGGCTTCATTGCCAGGCTTACCTTCACGCACTGCGAGAATGACCCTAGTGTCTCTGCGCGGGAGGATGAGCAAGGCTTGATACTGGTTACACTGTACGTGGATGACCTAATCATCGTCTTGTAATCGGTCGAGCCTTTGATAAAACTAAAGACAGAACTCAGCAACAGGTTCAAGATGAAGGACATGGGTCCGCTCGAGTTCTACCTGGGGATTGCCGTCCACCGCAATCAAGAAGCAAGTACCATCAAGTTGAACCAGACCAAGTACATCATGGAAGTCCTCAAGCGCTACAACATGGAGGACTACAAGCCCATCAGCACACCCATGACTACAGACATCAAGCTCTCCTCCTCCATGAGCCCCAGCATGGAAGCAAAACGGTGTGAGATGGAGAACATTCCCTACCAGTCTGCTGTTGGCAGCCTCATGTATACCATGGTAGGAACACACCCTGACATTTGCTATGCTGTGGGACAAGTGAGCAGGTTTGTGGCCAATCTAGGGCCACAGCATTGGCAAGCAGTCAAACGTATCATGCGCTATCTATAGAAGACCCGACACATGGGACTCCAGTTTGGAGGCTAAGAAGGATCTGACCTGCTGCGGCTGGTATGCTACACAGACGCCGACAGGGGAGGAAGAGTCGATGACAGAAAGTCCACCTCGGGCTTTGTGTGCCTCTTGAACGGTGGTGCAATCTCTTAGGCAAGCAGAAAGCAAGACTATGTCTCCCTCTCTACCGCTGTGGCAGAGTACATCGCTCTGTGAGAAGCATGCAAGGAGACTCAGTGGTTACGCAGTTTGCTTGCCAAGATGATAGTGCCACAATCGGAGGCAACAAAGGTCCGCATCGACAACATGAGCACCATGAAAATGGCACAGGATGATGTCATCTTCAGGCGCACCAAGTACATCGACATCAGGTACCACTTCTCACGTGACCTGGTCGCAAAGGAGATTGTGGACCTGGAATACATGGAGACCAAGAAGATGCTCGCAGATTGCATGACAAAGGTGCTGGACAGTGAATTGCACTCTGCAAGTATTCGAGGCATCGTCATGGTTAATGCAGCGGACAAAGACTGGGGCGAAGACTACTGGAGAGAGAGGAGATCTCATAGCTAATGGACAAAGGTGCAAGGGAGAGTTTGTTGACCTGATATGCTCCTTGTCCATGGCTGACATTTGGACAGGTACAGGACGGACTAGGCATGCACTGTTCTCTTGGAGTAAATCCCCTAAGTCTGGTCCAGATATACACGGCATGCACTACACCTTTGGAGCATGTCCCTTTGGTCTAATCTGGATAATATAGCCAGAAAATACTACCTATGACAACTCCTTGTGGCTTAGACGTTCCATGGTTAATCTCTGGAGCGAGAGGTCACTGGGTCAAATCCCAGCCTGGTGACTAATTGTCTTTGTGACCAAAAGGGGGATAGGAAGGTTTTAAGAGACATCTTAGAACATTGCAAGGTCCATCCTGGTGGCTGGCGCCACTTGGCAGTCACAGGGAGCCCCATGTAGGCAAGGGGGGATGACGCAATCCAAATTGCCCCCAAAGTGGCTCATCCAAGGAGCCACTACGCGCTTATGCTAGAGGCTGGCTCTAGGACTATAAGAACCTGTCAGTTACCCGTCATTGAGTACAGTTCTAATATGTGAGACTCCTAACAGATTTATCCACTAGAGGCAGACACTAAAGAAGCATTGGTTAGTCTAAGCCCCAGGAGTGCACTCCTCGCGCAAAAGTGACCAGGTGCTAAGGACACAGTGCAAGGAAGTGATTCGTATGAACTGCTCAGTGTGGAACCTTGGCTCTAAGGGTGATATCATCTCTTGGTTGCAATACCAAGAGCGGTCGGCGGGAACCATTGTGTTGGAACCCATTTTCTAGACTGTTGCCTCAAGCAGGTTGACAAAAACTACTTCTTACTTAGAAGTAGTTTTTGTCAGCCATGAGAGAATTCTCTAGCTCTCTTAGTTGTGTGTGACTGGTCTAACTGATTCCTAGGCTAATGTCCTCTCTTGTGTGAGATTTTGGACTCTAGTGTGTGAGCCTTAGCCTCCATGGCTGAGTGGTGTGGCTTGTGAGAGGACTGACTTGGCCAAGCTCTAGCTCTATATGTACTCCATCATTTTGATTGATTCATTAACCATTCTTTAGCACAACTCATGTCCTTTCAGTTCCACATGCTCGCTGCTCCAAGGCTTTCTCTCTCCTCCAAATCCAACAGAACCAGGCTGGAGTGTGCCTCTTTGGCAACATAAACGTGGCAAAGGAGGTGTGTGACTGATTTTTCATGACGATGTCGGACATGTCACAGGTCGAGAAGGGAGACGTCACATGGTACATGGACTCAGGGTGAGTTAAAAGTCTGAAGAACCACAAGGAGTGGTTAGCGCAGCTACTGTTGATTTCCTCTTGTCCTATTGCTTAGGGTCATAATCGGATTGTGTATACCAAGGGGATTGGGATTGTAGAGATGTGGTTGGAGAACCACGTAGCATTGAAATAGGAGTATTCCATGGCGTGCTGGACATACCTGATGTTGCATTCAACCTCCTCTCAGTCTCCTCTATCACCAATACAGGATTGCACATCGTATTTGACGATGACTATGGCTACATCCTCAACAAGGACACTGGAGAGGACATGTACTGCCTGCTGGGAATAACTAAGATCCTACGTGTCAACAGATGTCGAGATCTGGCATGCGCGCTATGGCCACATTGGCATGTGCACCTTGCAACAGCTTAAAGCGAAGTAAATGGTGCATGACTTACCCACCATCCCCAACTTCGAGCAGCAGTTGTGCATCGTTAGTTTGGAGAGGAAGTAGCACAACAACACATTTTTTTGAATATGACAATGTACAAAAGAGGTGCGGAAGTTGGTCTACATAGATCTTTCAAGGCTCTAGATAATTCCTAATACTTATTGAATATTTCAACTATTAAACTGTTGTATACTCTCTTGCTTCCAAGGAACAGGGCATTGACACGTTCAAGGAGTTCAAGACAATGGAAGAAAACCAGACCGGCAAGAAGATCAAGGAGCTGTGCAGCGACTATGGCAATGAGTACCTAAGTAGAGACTTCCAGGACTACTTTACAATAGTTGGCATCAAGGTATAACGTAGTGTGCCATACTTGCTGCAGCAAAACGCCGTAGCACAATGCACCAACCGCACCATTGTGGAGTCGGCGTGCTCCATGGTACACACGGCCTGGCTAACTAATGACTTCTTGAATGAAGCCATGAGTACTACGGTCTAAAAAAAGAACCGTAGTCCAACGAAGACCCAAGAGTTGATGACACCGTATGAGGCATGGTTCTAGAATAAGCTGAGCATGGGTCATCTTTGTGCGTTTGGCAGCTTGGCACACATGCACGTGCCAAAGGAGAAATGACAGAAATAGGACATAAAAAGTGTACATATACTGATGTGGCAAGTAAGGCGTATCGCCTCTATGAGAGGGATACTGGCTACGTTATCATTTCAAAGGATGTCATTTTCAACAAAAGTACCATCATTTGCACCATCATCATTTATCAAGAGGCAGCAAAACCAGTAGTTGACAAGGCAGTGGGAGCAAAAATCCTTCTTGACCCAGTCTCTTATGATCCTTCCTCCTTTGTGACAGTGGGAGAACCTGTCTCCTCTTCCATGACTGATCCAATAGATACAACGACCTCATGAAAAAAGGCAGTGGAAAGAGATGTAGTACCGCCAGCAGTAGTAGTTGTGCCAGCAGCACCGCGCCACCCGCATGCTAATGCTCTAGCACTAGGTCACAGTTTCTTCTTAGGATGTGCTACAAGCCTGGTGAGCACGACCATTTGTGGAAGGTGCAAAAATGAGAGCAGATGAACTTTGCGGTTATAGCAGACTGAGATGAGCTGATATCATGCAAGGAGGTCATGGCTGTACCAGCTGCAGCAGAATGGATGGAAGCCATACATTAAGAGATACATTCACAGCTAGACAACGCCATGTAGGAGCTGACTGAACGTCCACCTGGACACAAAGTGATCAAGTGCAAATGGGTATTCAAGATGAAGCAGGGAGAAGATGGCAACCTGGAAAAACACAAGACAAGGTTGGTCGCCAAGGGATACTCGCAATGGAGGGCATCGACTACACAGAAACCTTTATGTTGAAAGGTTTGCCTCTATGCACATGTTCCTCCTTTATGTAGAAGCTGAGGACTTCGAGGTTCACCACATGGATATCAGGACAGCATTCTCGAATGGTGACTTGGAGGAGCAGATCTACATGGAGCAGCCAAAGGGGTTTGTCATGGATGGCCAGAAGCACCTGGTTTGCAAGTTACAGAAGTCGTTGTACGGCTACAAGCAAGCGTCACATGCTTGGAATCAGAAGTTGGATATGGTGCTGCAGTGCATAGGGTTCGACCGTAGCGAGAATTACTACAACGTCTATCGTTCGTAGCATGGGCATGAGATCCTCATTATCACTTTCTATGGGGATGACATGCTCCTCCTTTCCAATAATATGTCTGTACTACATGAGTTCAAGGAAGGCATGCACGAGTGCTTCCATATGTCTGACTTCAGAAAGGCATTATACTTCATCAGTATCTAGATCACGCATGACCACAAATCACGCTCTCTTTCACTGCAACAGAGTCGCTTTATCAAGGACGTCCTGCAACGGTTCGGCATGACAGAGGCCAAACCAATAGGTACGTCGCTGGAGATGCGACAATACCTTGTGAACTTTAATAGAGAAGCCAATGCAGCTGAGCGGCAGAAGTACCAGAGTGCCGACGGCAGTCTCATGAACCTGATGGTGGCAACCAGGCCAGACCTCACATCGGTTGTGAGTGCTGTGAGCCAGCACATAGCTAATCCTGAACTTGAGCACCAAAAGGCTGTGAAGCGAATCTTCCACTATGTTGCAGGAACCATCAATGTAGGTATCACCTACAATTGTAACAATAACAGCATTATCAGCTACACATATGTAGATTGGCCTTCAACTTTGAGAACCACAAGTCCATTTCTAGACATGTGTTTCTCATGAATGGCTGTACCATCGGCTGGTGCAGCAACTAGTGGGTGGTCGTGGCCACCTCAAGGATAGAAGCTGAGTACGTCTCACTCAGTTTTGGAGTCAAGGAAGCAATTTGGCTTCAGTGTCTCATGGTGAAGATGAGTGGGAGTACAACAGTCCCACTTTGCATCTGCGTCGATAACCAGAGCACCATTGTACTCGCCAAGAACCCCGAGCACCATGCTCGCAGCAAGAGCATTGACATCGCTTATCAATTCATCAGGCACATGGTGTGGGAGGGTGCTAATTCTACTCCAACCAGCACGCAGGTTGCTGATTTCTGTACCCAGCCAGTGATCCGTGAGAAGGAGCAGTTTTGTATAAAAGAATGTAGACTCAGTGCACTCTGACTATGGCAAAGTAGGAGATTGTTGGACGTCGGGGCATCCGGCTCAATTTCAGGTCCACAGGAGCACATTTTAGGAAATTGATATATGCTTGCTCTGATTGGCAATTGGATTTCACCATTGCAAAGACCTGGTAGAAAGTTGTCTACAATCCAAGTTTCAAGATGATATAATGATCGAATTGAGAATATGAAGTTTTGAAATATCCGGTAAACATTCATGGTCAAGACCTGATGGTAAATACATCCAAAAAGGGTCCTTGGCCTTAGGATTGCCTTGTCTGAGTGTGCTGACTATGATAAAGGTACCTCTCGTTATGTTTTTGGTGAGGTGAGATTCTTGTGTGCTAGCCATGGATACATGGCGATTCTCCATGCAATTGTGGGTTATATGACCACTAGAAGTGAGCCAAGAGAGCATTTTTTAGCTTTGTAGGTCGAGTGTGACTGGTCAGCCGGATTGCTAGGCTGATTTCCTCTCTTATGTGAGATGGTGGACTCTAGTGTACGAGCCTTGGCTAAGTGGTGTGGCTTGTGAGAGGACTGACTTGCCCAAGCTCTAGCTCCATATGTACTCCATTATTTTTAGTTGTTTAACAACCATTCTTCATCACAAAAAATGCCCTTTCAGTCCCACATGCTCGCTGACGCAAGGCTTCCTCTCTCCTGCTGATCCTATATCCAATCTGCTGAAACTGGTGTAGCCATGTCCTTGTATCACGTTTGTTCATATGAATCTACTATAACTACGACGTTTATCGATTCTGGTTTCTGCAACATCTAGGAAATGGTGTGCTCTCCAGGCTTGTAGCATACCCTGAGAGAGTATCTACGACCTGGTACTGAAGGATTTACGGATGACTAGCTTGGTACTGCTAGCACAACTGCTGCTACTGGTAGAGCTATATCTCCTTTCTCTGCTTCTCCCAATGAGATTGGTGTGTGTGCTATATCAGACATGGAAGAGTAGAGTGATTCTTCCACTATCATAGTAGAGGAAGGATGAGGAGAGACTAGGTCGAGAAGGGTATATGCTCCCACTACCTTGTTAGTTGTTAGTTCTGCTGCCTCTTCACAAAGAATATTGGTACTAATGATGTTACTCTCGTTGAAGACGACATTCCTGTAGATGATGGCGTGGCCAGTATCGCGCTCATGCTGGCGATATGCCTTGCTTGCCACGTCATAGCCGGTCATCAGTATTTGTACACTCTTTGTATCGTATTTTTCTTCCTTCTCCTTGGACACATGCATGTGCACTGAGCTTCCAAACGCTCGAAGATGACCTACGTTTGGCTTCTTGGCGGACCACGCCTTGAATGGTATGATCTGTTCTTGTGCCTTGTTTGGACTGTGGTTCTTGATGTAAACCGTAGTGCTCACTACTTTGCCCCAAAACTCGTTGGTGAGCCAAGCTGCGTGCAGCATGTAGTGTGCCAACTCAACAATGGTAGGGATACTGTATTCAGCTACACCGTTCTGCTGTGGCGAGTATGGCGTGGTGGGCTATACCGTAATGCGAGCTGCTAGGAAGTGGTCTTGAAACTCCTTGCTCGAGTACTCGCTGTCAACGTGCCTGAGGCGACAGTCTACAAAACGGGTTCCGACACAATGGTTCCCATCGACCGCTCTTGGTATTGCAACAAAGAGATTGTATCACCCTCAAAGCCTAGGTTCCACACTGAGCACTTCATAGGAATCACGTCCTTCCACTATGTCCTTAGCACTTGGTCACTTTCGCGCGAGGAGCGAACTCCTAGGGCTTAGACCAACCAATGCTTCTTTAGTGTCTGCCTCTGGTGGACAACTCTGTTAGGAGTCTCAACGGTAAGAACGGTAATCAATGACAGGAAACTCATAGGTTTTTATAGTCCTAGAGCCAGCTTCTAGGCTAGGCGCGAAGTGGATCCTTGTATGAGCCACTTTGGGGGCAATCTGGATTGCATCAACCCCCCTGCCTACATGGCGCTCCCTGTGACTGCCAAGTGGCGCCAGCCACCAGGGAGGACCTTGGAATGTTCTAAGATGTCTCTTAGAACCTTCCTTTCCCCCTTTGGTCACAAAGAAAATTAGTCACTACGCTGGGATTTGACCCTGTGACCTCTCGCTCCAGAGACTAACTCTGGAACATCTAAGCCACAAGGAGTTGTCCTATGTAGTGTTTTCTGGCTATACTATCCAATTTAGACCAAGGGGACTTGCTCCAAAGGAGCAGTGCATGCCTTGTCTATCTTGACCGGACTTAGGGGACTTATTCCAAGGGAGCAGTGCATGCCTAGTCCGTCCTATGCCTGACAAAATGTCAGGGATGGACAAGGAGCATATCAGGTCAACACTCTCTACCACGGTCGCAGTACAACACCTTGATTTTCTTGTTGGTCTGGTTCTCCACCATTGCCTTGAATTACTTGAACTTGTCATAAGCACAGACCCTTGAAAGAAAAGAATTATCCTACTACTCTTGTATTTTGAAATTAATTGTGTTTTTAGTTGATTGAATGTGCTACATCTTTTTTCAATAAATTCTACATACCATATAAATCATTTCAATCAATTATTATGTGAAACGCTAAGGGATTTTTAACTTCCATGGTGTTTTTCTCCATATACAACATTGAAGTCAAGGTACCATTTCATGTAGATTCGACCATTATGGACTATCCAAATAATTCAAACCTAAAAAATCTCGTCTAGTTCATAAAATTTATAATTCGCAATTTTTCATTCGTTCAAATAAAAAAGCAATAGGATACACAACAGTGTAATGGCTTAAATCATGAATGAAGGTAGGGAAACATCTAGAGGCCCCAAAGCTCTGGGTCTGCATCAGGCCACACTAGTGTGTATGGACCAGCTATAGCACCACTTTTGCATGTTCCCCTGTTGTAAAGAATGCCTCGCGATGCTACTCCCTTCCAAACAACCGATGCATAACTACTGCTTAAATCTGGAAATTATGGACAAGTCATGCACCATCTCCTTTGTTTGAAGCTGCTTCAAGGCACACATGCCGATGTGGCCGTAGCGTGCAGACCAGATCTCACCATCTGTTGCCTTCACTATTGCTGCAATAGTCCACTCACGCAGGATCCTGGTCGTCCCTAGTAGGTGGTATCTGTCGTCCTCCTTCACCAACCTAGTCAGCTCCTCTTCTATGTCCTTCTTAAGGATACAGCTATAGTTATCATTAATGAAAACACACAGTCCTATGTTAGTGAGAGAGGAGACTAAGAGGATATTGAACGTAGTATCACATACATACAATACGCCATTGTACACTCCCATTCTAATACAACGCGGGATCTCCAACCACATTTCCACAATCCCAAGGCCTTCAGTATACCCCACGCGATAATTGACTAAAAGCAATAAGGCAAGGGGCAATTGAAAGCAACTACAAGAAACACTTTTTTTAGTGTGTCAGACTCTTGGTACATCCTGAGTCCTTGTACCATGCCACACCCATCTTTTCCACCTGCCCTATATTAGAGTTTTCCATGAAGAGGCGGTCATGCACCTCCTTTGCCACGTTCATATTGTTAAAGTGGCATACTCTAGTCTAGCATAACTGTTCCTACTGCACCTAATAACACATTGACCGCTACTCCTATTGCTATGAAGGCTGTTGCTTCTGCTGCTATTGTTCGTTCTGGACCCTTATGAATCTAAAGAACTCCTTTTTGTAGTGCCCCTCAATCAGGCAATAGGGGCACATGCCTTTCTTCTTGGCTCACTACTGCCCAAACTGCTACTGCTGCTGGTTGTGTGAGCTTGTGGCCACAAAAGTTGCTACAATGCTAGCATCACCATAACGCATCACTGCATTGTAACGAAGTGTTGGAAAAGTGGCCACCCGGCTCAATTTCAGGTCCACAGGAGCAAGTTCCAGGAAACTACCAGATGCCTGCTCCGATCATCAATCCGTCTTCTTCATTGGAACGATCAGGTGGAAAATTGTACACAGTGCACATTTCAGGCCAATCCAATGGTCGGATTGGGAGATATGAATTTTCGAAGTTTCCGAGGTCATGGACCTCCGATGTCTGGGTGAGCATAGGTGACGGCTCCATGCCTTAGCATGAGAAAAGAAAAAGGCAAGAGGTCTAGGGTCAAGACGTGATGGAAGAAATATCCAAAAAGGTCCTTGGTCTTAGGATTGCCTTGTCAGAGTGTGCGGACTAGGATAAAACTACCTCTCCTTCCTTTTTAGGCGAGGTGAGATACTTGTGTGCTAGCCATGCACACATGGCAATTCTCCATTGGATTTTGGGTGATGTGACCACTACGAGTGTGCCATGAACGCATTCTCTAGCTTTCTAGGTAGTCTGTGACTGGTCAGCCTGATTGCTAGGCTGATTTCCTATCTTGTGTGAGATCGTGGACTCTAGTGTGTGAGCCTTTACCTCCATGGATAAGTGGTGTGGCTTGTGAGAGGGCTGACTTGCCCAAGCTCTAGCTCTATATGTACGTCATCATTTTGAGTGATTCAAAAACCATTATTCAGCACAACTGATGCCTTTTCAGTCCCACATGTTCGCTGCTCCAAGGCTCCCTCTCTCCTCCAGTTGCAGCATTTGGTATCAGAGCCAAGTTCTGCCAGTTTCAGCCAACACAAGCTGTCACTTTGAGAGTGACGGATTATAGTCAAACGTTGACCAAATTTGACAATCGACCATTAAAACTTCAATTCTGCAAGACAAAGCTTTGCAAGGAGTCCAAATTCACAAAGATCGAACGGTCGGATTGAGAGCTATGCTCAAAACGAGGTCGGTCAGGGCTACACTCTTCTTTATGAGTAAGACCGTCGCCTTGTTCTGGCCATAACTCTCTTGTTTCTTTGTCAAATTTAAAAAGTGGCACATGCAAATTTTAGTATTTTTCCTTAGCTTTCCATTGAAGCGAAAATGTTTGCATTCCCTTGATTCGTTTGGGAGAAACGCTATTTGCAAGCTGGCTGATCTGAGTTGGAGTAGGAGCAGAAGCATACCCTGCTTTCAAGAGGGCATATCTTTCACAATCCTCTGTTAATGACCCTGTTTTATGGTTTGATCTGAAAGGTTTTGAGCTGAATTTTCCAGTGGTGGGCTGAGTTTTTCCAAAGTCATAGTCTGCTGGCATCTACTGTCCATTTTCTGTCAGATAGATTCCTGGCAGAAGAAGCAACAGAAGCAGGGATAGCGCCACCACCCAAGGGCTGCGCTGAGTATCACCAAGGCTCAAATCGCAGCAGCAGGGGTTGTGATTGTAGCCCAGCCTTTGGAGAGGCTGGAGGGACACGCCAACTTCATGTTTTGGAAGATCCGTACCCGCATCCTTTTGGAGGAGGGGGGCTTCAGGGAGGTGGTGAGCGGCGACGAGTCAGCTCCAAATCCACAAGCAACAGGCATCACCGCAACACAGGTGGTGGCGGGGACGATGCCTCAAAGGAGTGCAGCCAGTGCATGGTCATCTGTAACTGCACGAGCGGTGTATGAGGAGTGGAAGGACAGGCAGGCCTACAGGTTGCTTGTCAACACCATCTACAACCCGCATCTTCAGTACATGAGTGACAAGGCAACTACAAAGGTCGGGTGGGATATGTTGTGCAAGAAGTATGAGGGCAAGGATCATGCATTCCTTGTGCTTTTGGAGGAGAAGATGATGGTGTTGAAAACGCAGGGTGGTGAAGGGATTGAGGCGTACCTGGACAGGGCAAAGGAGCTGGCAAAGCAACTAAGAGCACCCGGCAACCCTGTGGATTAGACGCGCTCCATCATCCTCTTGCGATACGGTACGCGAGATGCTGGAGTGCGAGCCAACTCTCGCCCTCCACTTCATCTGCACACACTTGGTGCATGTGGAATTGTCTCACAATGCAGCAAAGCGCAATGGCATCGGTAGTAGTGAAGCAGCTTTTGTGGCCATGAGCTCACGCAACCAGCAGCAATACCAGTAGTCTGGGCAGCATAGAGGCAAGAAGAAAGGTAAATGCCACTACTGCCAGAAAGAAGGACACTAAAAAAAGAAGTGTTTCAAGCTCAAGGGGATTAGAAGGAGCACGAGCAGCAACAGAAAAAGTAGCAATCTCCACAGCAGCAGCACCAGCAGTCACAGTAGCGTCAGCAGCAGCAGCAGCAACACAACCAGACTGGTGTTCGCCACTTTGGCAACATGAACGTGGCCAAGGAGGTGCGGGACCATCTCTTCATGGCCAAGTCTAACATGTCGCAGGTGGAGAAGGCAGATCTCGCATGGTACAAGGACTCAATGTGTACGAAGAGCCTAACACATCACGAGGAGTGGTTTACAGAGCTGCTGTCCATCCCTCCCCGTCGTATCGCTCTGGGTAATGACCGGGTGGTGTATGCTGAGGGGATTGGGATTGTGGAGATGTGGTTAGAGACCCCGCGTGGCATTGAAGTGGGTGTGTTCCATGGCGTGCAGTATATACATGATGCTGCGTTCAAACTTCTCTAAGTGTCCTCTCTTACCAACAAAGGACTGCGAGTCTTCTTTGACGACGACTATGGCTACATCCTCGATAAGGAAACAAGGGAGGAGCTGGCCAGGTCGGTGAAGGAAGGCGACATGTACCGCTTGTTGTTGGAAAAGAAGCCATCCGGCTCAGTTTCAGGTCCACAAGAGCAAGAACCAAGAAACTACCATATGCCTACTCTGATTCTCCATCCAACGTCTTCATTGGAAAGATCAAGTGGCAAAATGTCCACGGTTCAAGTTTCATGACGATCCAGCGGTCAGATTGGGAGATATGACATTTCGAAGTTTCTGGGGTCATCGACCGCCGGTATCTGGGTGACCATGGGCGATGGCTCCATGCCTGAGAAAAGAAGAAGGCAAGAGGTCCAGGGTCAAGACGTGATGGGAGAAATATCCAAAAAGGTCTTAGATTCTTGGGTTGCCTTGTCAAAGTGTGTTGACTAGGAAAAAGGTATCTCTCCTTAGTTTTTAGGTGAGGAGAGATCCTTGTGTGCTAGCCATGAACACATGGCAATTCTCCATGTGATTGTGGGTTATGTGATCACTAGGAGTGTGCCATGACAGCATTTTCTAGCTCTCTAGGTCGTGTGTGAGTGGTCGGCCTGATTGCTAGGCTGATTTCCTCTCTTATGTGAGATTATGGACTCTAGTGTATGAGCCTTAGCCTCCATGGCTAAATTGTGTGGCCTGTGAGGGGGCAGACTTGCCCAAGCTCTAGCTCTACACGTAGTCCATCATTTTGAGTGATTAAACAACCATTCTTCAGCACAAGTGATGCCCTTCGAGTCCCACATGTTTGCTGCTCCAAGGCTCCCTCTGTCCTCCAGTTCCAACACCTGTTGGGGGCAACCAAGATCTCGCGTGAGCATAGTCTTGCAGTAGTGGTGCACGCGACAGATGGCAAAATCTGGCATGCGCGCTATGATTAAGGCTGCACACCGAATCCGGTTCGCGAATCTGAAGGTGGATTCGGATTTGAGAGTCCGAATCCACTGCAGGATTCAGATTTGCGAATCCGAATCCAAGATTCGCGAATCGTTGTGGATTCACGAATCTTGTCGAATCCTTGGGGGTGTCCAAGAAAATACATGGCTGCTAAAGAGTATCGGATGACCTCTGGTGCAACTCCCATTCTTTGCACTAGCGATGTAGCAGTGCCCAGATCGGTACGGAAGCAAAGCCTGCAGTCAGGCCTGACACCTGATTCGCTTGACGCCAGGCTTCCATGAACTGGCTTGGCCGACGGACGCGTCAGGACTTTGTACGCCAGCCAAATGTAGTTCAAGATCCTGAGTATTGCGTAGTGAATCGCCACTTGCTTGTGGAAGACGTGCGAGTAGCGAATTCGTTGTCGCCAGCTTCGTGCATGTGTCAGGCTGATGACCTGGCACATGCACGATTCCCGCAAGTTAGCGTAGTTGTGAGCTTCCGAAGTTTTGAAACTTCAAAGATTTAATTCATCCGCATCCTCGCATGATAGTCGGACGTGAGCTGGACCAGGTCCATTTTTTTTCACCCCCCTCCCTCACCCTTTGTTCCTTCCAGGATTCGTTGCTGGATTCCCAAATCCTGAACGAGACCCGACCCTGGATCCGGATTCGTGAATTCGGATCCGGATTCGGGATTTTTTAAATGGATTCACGAATCCAAGGATTCGTGTGCAGCCTTAGCTACGGTCACATCGGCATGCCCGCCTTGTAGCAACTTCAAATAAAGCAGATGGTGCGTGACTTGCCCACCATCTCCAACTTTGAGTAGTAGTTGTGCATCGGCCGTTTGGAGGGAAAGCAGCATCGCAAGGTGTTCTCTGGAGCAGGGGAGCGCATGAAGGAGGTGCTTGAGCTCGTCCACAAAGACTTGTGTAGCCCGAAGCAGACCTAGACCTTTGGAGGCTATAGGTATTTCCTCATCTTCATTGATGATTTCTGCCGTTACACTGTTATGTACTTCCTTTCCTCCAAGGATCACTACTTTGACAGGTTCAAGGAGTTCAAGGCAATGGTGGAGAGCAAAACTGGCAAGAAGATCAAGGCGTTGCGCAGCGAATGTGACGGAGAGTAAGGCTGCACACCAAATCCTAGGATTCGTGAATAAGATTCGTGAATCCGGATCTGGATTCGGATTCAGGGATCCGAATCCTTCATTAGGATTCGATTCGGGATTCGGGGATCTTTTTTGCACAAGTTTCAACTTGGAAAACATGGTTTTCTGTGGCAAACAAGAGGAGTTTTACTTTCCATAACCTGTAGGATTCGGAAAAGATTTGTGAATCCTTAGGATTCGCGAATCCAGATTTGGATTCGTGAATCGAAGCCATACTTGGATTCGGATTCGTGAATCCGAATCCAATCTTGGATTCGGGAATCTTACCCGGTGTGCACCCTTAGCGGAGAGTACCTGGGCAAAGAGGTCATGGAGTACCTCGCAGCAGCAGGCATCAAGGCACAGCGCACCGCGCCATACTTGCCGCAGCAGAATGGCATGGAAGAACGCGCCAACCGCACCATCGCTGAGTCGGCACGTTCCATGCTGCACGTGGCTTGGCTGACCTATGACTTCTAGGCCGAAGTGAGCACTGCAGTCTACATCAAGAACCGCAGTCCAACTAAGGCGCTGGAACAGATGACGCCGTACGAGGCGTGGTTCGGCAAGAAGCCGAGCGTGGATCATCTTCGCGCATTTGGCAGCTTGGCACACATGCACGTGCCGAAGGAGATGCGACATAAATGGGACCCGAAGAGCGCACAGATGCTGATAATTGGCTAAGATGTGGCAAACAAGGCCTACCGCCTCTACGAGAGAGATATAGGCAACGTTATCATCTCTAGGGATGTCATCTTCAACGAGAGCAACGTCATCGGCACCAACATTGTTTGTGAAGAGGCAGCTGAATCACTCGCTGACGAGACAGTGGGAGTAGATATCCTTCCTGACCTAACCTCTCTTGATCCTTCCTCCACTCTGATAGTGGGAGAACCAGTCTACTCTCCCATGTCTGATGTAGCACATACAACGGCCTCATCGGCAGAAGGAGAGGAAGGAGATGCAGCATCACCAGCAGCAGCAGTTGTCCCAGCTAGGGCTGGTAGTTCTATTACGGTTCGATTACATTGAATTGAAAATTGACTTTAATTGACCTTTTGATTATTTTAAATTGTTTGAATTGCCTCGATTCAATCAGAAATTGAATTGTTTTAGAGAGGGGGAGGCCCAAACTGTAATTGAATTGTGAGTTGAAGTCCTGGATCAATTTGAAATGTTGGCATCTTTTTTCACCCTTTTTGTGAGAATCTAACACATGTTTTGACATACATTATGTGTTTGGTCACATTGCTTCGGTATTCACAGGGAGAGGAGGTGGGGAAGGACACAGGTTGCACCACAGGGTGCTTATTTGGTGAGGGAGGACAGTCGCTATACAATGCATGCATATTCTTGTGACTTTCCAGCCCCTTTTCTTGTACTATTACCTCTCATATGCAAGACTTTGACAATTGAGGAGGAATGATTGTATTGCAGTCTCGCTTTCATGATATTTTCCATAAGTCGAGTTGGTTTGATTAATTGAGTTGAATGGGAAAATTGAATTGATTTGAATTGATTTTCAGCCCCTGTTGTAGATTAAAATTGGACCTTCTATTTAGTTGAGAAAACGGTTTTGTCGATTTAGATCTTAACCGCCCCCAAATTTAGCAATTCATCGGTTCAAACCAATTTTTTTACCCAGATTGAAAATTTGAACTACCTGCTCTAGCTCCAATAGCACCGCGCCAGCCACCCACTGACGCCCCAGCACCAAGTTGCAGGTACCCTCTTAGGGTGCGTCACATGCTTGGTGAACGCAACCATTTTAGGATGCTGCAGAAACCAGAACAGATGAACGTCGCAGTTGTAGCAGATTTAGATGAGCCAACGTCATACAAGGAGGCCATGGCTGCACCAGATGCAACAGATTGGGCGCAAGCTGTACAGCAGGAGATGTAGTCGCAGCTACACAACGGCACGTGGGAGCTGACTGAGCGTCCACCTGGACGCAAGGTGATCAAGTGCAAGTGGGTGTTCAAGAAAAAGCAAGGAGCAGATGGCAACCTGGAAAACTACGAGGTGAGGCTTGTCGCCAAGGGCTACTTGCAACAGGAGAGCATTGACTACACAGAAACCTTTGCCCCTGTTGCAAAGTTTGCCTCTATGCGCACGCTCCTCTCTTATGCAGAAGTTGCGGACTTCGAGGTTCACTACATGGATATCAAGACGGCCTTCTTGAATGGTGACTTGGAGGAGGAAATATACATGGAGGAGCCGGAGGAGTTCATCATGGATGGCCAGGAGCACCTGGTTTCCAAGCTGTAGAAGTCGCTGGACGGCCTCAAGGAAGCGTCGCGTGCTTGGAACCAGAAGTTGAATGCACCGCTGTAGTGCATGGGATTTGAGCGCAGCGAATGTGACTATAGCGTCTATCGCTAGCAACAAGAGCATGAGGTCCTTCTCATCATCGTGTATGTGGATGAAATGCTCCTCTTTCGCAACAGCATGTCCGCATTGAAAGAATTAAAGGAGGTAATGCAAGAGCGCTTCTAGATGTCTGATCTCAGGGAGGCATCATACTTCCTCGGCATCCAAATCACACGTGATAAAAAACCACGCTCTCTCTTGCTGCAGTAGAGTCGTCACATCAAGGATGTCTTGTAGCAATTCCGCATGGCAGAAACAAAACCTATCAGCACGCCGCAGGAGACGCGGCAGTACCTCGTGAGTTTTAATGGAGAAGCAAATACAACTGAGTGGCAGAAGTACCAGAGCGTTGTTTTTCAATCTCATGTACCTGATGGTGGCAACCAGGGCAGACCTCGCACAGGCTATGAGCATTGTGAGCCAACACATGGCCAATCCCAGACCTGAGCACCAAAAGGCTGTAAAGCGGATCTTTTGCTACATTGCTGGAACCATCAACATCGGCATCACCTACAACGGCAACGATATCAACATCATCGGCTATACATACGCAGATTGGGCTTCATACACTGAGGACCGCAAGTCCATCTTTGGACATGTGTTCCTCATGAATGGCGGGGCCATCAGTTGGTATAGCAAGCGGCACGTGATCGTGGCCACCTCAAACACCGAAGCTGATTACGTCTGTCTCAGTTTTGGAGCCAAGGAAGCAGTTTGGCTTCAACGTCTCATGGCGGAGATGAGTGGGAATGCGGCAATTCTGGTTCCTGTGCGCATCAAGAAACATAGCGCAATCGCACTCGCGAAGAAACCCGAGCACCATGCACGCACCAAGCACATTGACATTGCATATCATTTCATCAGGCACATGGTGTAGGAGGGTGCTATCAAGCTAAAGTTTACTCCAACCAGCAAGGAGGTCGTTGATTTCTGCACCAAGCCAGTGACCCGTGAGAAGCAGCAGTTTTGTATGAAGGCATGTGCACTCAGCCCACTCTGACTACGGAAAAGTGGGAGATTGTTGGAAAATGGTCCATCTAGCTCAATTTCAGGTCCACGGGAGCACATTCGAGGAAACTACCGGATTCTAATCCGATCGTCAATCTGTATTCACTATTGGAAAGAACAGTTGGCAAATTTTCTACGGTCCAAGTTTCAGGCCGATCCAACAGTCGGATTGGGATATATGAATTTTCAAAGTTTCCATGGTCATGGATCGCCAATGTCTGGGTGAGCATGGGTGACGGCTCCATGCCTTAGCCTGAGAAAAGAAAAAGGCAAGAGGTCCAAGGTCAAAAAGGTCCTTGGTCTTAGGATTGCCTCGTCATAGTGTGCTAACTAGGATAAAAGCACCACTTCTTATTTTTTAGGTGAGGTGATATCTTTGTGTGCTAGCCATGGATACATAGCGATTCTCCATGTCATGTCCTCTCTTGTGTGAGATTGTGGACTCTACAGTGTGAGCCTTAGCCTCCATGGCTACGTGGTGTGGCTTGTGAGAGGGCTGACTTGGCCAAGCTCTAGCTCTATATGTACTCCATCATTTTGAGTAATTCAACAACCATTCTTTAGCACAACTGATGCATTTTCAGTCCCACATGCTTGTTGCTCCAAGGCTCCCTCTCTCTTCCAGTTCGAACACAAACTTCTACCTGCACCAAGTGTGTACAAATGAAGTCGAGGTCAAGAGTCGGCTGGCACTCCAACATCTCACGACCTGTGTTGAAGCTGGATGGAAGTCTCCTCAACAAGAGGAGGATGAAGCACGTCTCTTCAACAGGGTTCTCAGCAGCTCTCAGTTACTTCGGTGGATCCTTTGCCCTATCCAGGTACGGCTTTATCTTTTCACCATCCTACATTTTTCATGCCATCATCTTTTCATCCAAAAGCATCAAGAATGCAAGATTCTTGCTCCCATGCTTCTTACATAAAATGTTCTATCCCTCCTTTGCAGTAGCCTTGTCACTCACGTACAGAAGATGCGGGTTTGAGATGGCGTTGAAAAGCAGCCTAAGCCTACTTGTCCTTCTTCCACTCCTCATACGCCACCATTGTAGTTGTTGATGAACCTGCATCTGCTGTACCTTCTTGTGGAAGTTACCTGTCACTACCTGCACTATGATGATACTTTTTTCCCGTGGAACCGGAGGGAGGTCGTCGCAGATCACCACCTCCCAAAAGCCTCAATCCTACAAAAGGAGGCAATTGCGCATCTTCCAAAATGTGAAGTTGGTGTATCCCTCTGGCCTTTCAAAAGGCTGGGCTGCTGTTTTATACCTGTTGCGACCATTTTTAGTCTTGGTAATGCTCAATCCTTCCCTTGGGTGGCAGCGCTATCCCTGTTCCTGCTGTGGCTTCTGCCAGAACTCTATCTGATAGAAAACGGACTATAGATGCCAACAGACTAGAAAGTTGAAAAATTCAATCTATCAAAACAAAACTCAGCTCAAAACCTTTTGGATCGATCCATAAAACAGGGTTATCAATAGGATCCTGTTGATGACAGGACCCTCTTAAAAACAGAGTATGTTTCTACTCTTTATACAACTCAAACCAGCCAACATATAAACCGTGATTATCAGAAACAAATCAATGGAATGCAAATACTTTTACTCCACTCTAAAAGCATAGAAAACTCCTACCATTCCTATGTGCTATGTTTTAAATTTGAGTAAGAAATGAGAGGGTTATAATCATAAGAAGGCGACATTCTTACTCATAGAGAAAAGTGCCGTCCTAACCAACCTTGTTTTGAGCATAACTCGCAATCCGATCATTCGATCTTCCCAATCGCAGAGTCCTTAAAAAGCTTGTCTGAGGAACTTGAAGATCTTGTCATTCATCCTCCAATCTGGCCATGATTTGATCATAACCCATCACTATAAAACTGATGGTCTGAGCTGGCTAGAACTGGAAAAACGTGGCTTTGATACCAAACATTGGATCTGCAAGAGAGAGGGAGTCTTGGAGCAGCGAGCATATGGGACTAAAGGGGTTTCCATTTTGCTGAAGAATGGTTGTTGAATTATCAATAGTGTTATAGCTTGGACAAGTCAGCCCTCTTACATGCCACACCTCTTAGTCATGGAGGCAAAGGCTCATACATAAGAGTCCATAATCTCACACAAGAGAGGAAATCAGACTAGCAATCAGGCTGACTAGTGACACACGACCTAAAGAGCTAGAGAATACTCTCATGATACTCTACTGGTCACATCACCCTAAATCTCATGGCAAATTACCATGTGTCCATAGCTAGGACACAAGGATCTCACCTTACCTGAAAAGCAAGGAGAGGTACCTTTATCCTAGTCAGCACACTCTAACAAGGCAATCCAAAGTCCAAGGATCTTTTTGGATATTTCTCTCATCAGGTCTTTGTCGACTTTATATGCTCCTTGTCCATAGCTTATATTTGGATAGGCATAGGTCGGACTAGGCATGCCATGCTCCCTTGGAGTAAGTCTCCTAAGTCTGATCCAGATAGACAAGGCATGCACTGCTCCTTTGGAGCAAGCCTCCTTAATCTAAACTGGATAGTATAGCCAACAAATACTACCTAGGACAACTCCTTGTGGCTTAGACGTTCTAGAGTTAGTCTATGGAGCAATAGGTCATAAGGTCAAATCCCCCGGCCTAGTGACTAGTTTCTTTTATGACCCAAAAGGGGGACAGGAAGGTTCTAAGAGACATTCTAGAACATTCCAATGTCCTTCTTGGTGGTTGGCACCACTTGGCGGTCACATGGAGCGCCATGTAGGCAAGGAGGATAATGCAATCCAGATTGTCCCCAAAGTGGCTCATCCAAGGAGTCACAGCGTGCCTAGGCTAGAGGCTGGCTCTAGGACTATAAGAACGTGTCAGTTGCCTCTCATCGATTATGTTTTCTTACCTTTGAGACTCCTCACAGAGTTGTCCACCAGAGACAAAAACTAAAGAAACATTGGTTGGTCTAAGCCCCAGGAGTTAGCTCCTTATGCGAAAGTGACCAGGTGCTAAGGACACAGTGCAAGGATGTGATTCCTATGAACTGCTCAGTGTGGAATCATGATTCTAAGAGTGATGTCTCCTAGTTGCAATAGTAGGAGCGGATGGCAATTGCCATTGTGTTGGCCTTGTTTTCTAGTCTGTTACCTAAGGCTAGTTGACAAAGGGTTATTGTCCCACACTGACTAGTTGTAAGGTACGCTTCTGCGCGCTCTCTTTCCCTCTCTATTTTGCAACATGCATCAGCTCCATCTGCTCCATCTACTCCATGTAATCCATCAGTTCCAACGATGGGTACTGACACTTAGCAAACAAGGTTCAAGGATAAGCTCTGCCCTTGGAGGTATTACTCTTGGGCCCTAACGAGGATAAGCTCTGTCCTTGGAAGCACAACGTTGGGTTTGATGGAGTATGTTCTTCTCTGTTTGCACCTGATCAATGGCTAAGGGGTAAGCAACAGATCTGCACCTTCTAAATCGCTAACAAACATCAGCCTATATCAGCTTCCATCAGTCCCAACAAATCAGAGAAGCAGAGAAGCAGTATGACGCCATCTACAACCCTCAGTCTTGAGCAGATCAATGGTGGCATGACCAAGTTCACAATGATTAACTTTTCCTTGTGGGAATGGTAGTTTGAGATTGTCATGAAAGTGTCCGGCTACTTGAAGATGGTCCTTGTAAAAAGATTGAACCACCAAAAGATGACCCTGCAATATGGAGTGCCAAAAACAAGATGGCGGTGGCCATCATTGTGACATCAGTGCATGAGTCAGACCATGTCCATCTCCATAGCATGACACATGCATCGAAGGCTTATGAAAAACTTGCCTGTGTACCCCAGTCAACGGCTCTGGCTCATCGCCTCTTCATCCTTCAAAAGCTGATTGGGATGAGAGTGAGAAAGGGAGAGTGGATTCCTGCTGCAGTTTGAAAGACTGCTGCAACAAGTGACCCAGATGAGCTAGAAAATCAATACCAGCATGCAAGCAATGATCCTCCTCATGAGGCTACCTGAAAGCTGGGATCCTCAGATCACCTTCCTTGGTGGATAGAAGGAGGAGGATTTGACATACGAGGTAGTGTCCGAGTACATACGCAATGAGGCCATGCGTCGCAACGGTAGTGAGGCTAATATTTCAGAACGGTAGTGGAAGCGATGGCGGTAGAAGAAAAGGTAATGGTGGCAGTGGAAAGGGTTCAAAGCGTCCTTGAAAATGCCATAACTATGGCAAGCCATAGGAAGAAGGTGATCTGAGGATCCCAGCTTTCAGGTAGCCTCATGAGGAGGATCATTGCCTGCATGTTGGTATTGATTTTCAATAGAAGGTGATCTAAGGATCCTCAGATCACCTTCCTTGGTGGGCATTGGGAACGGGAGTGCAGGATATCCAAAAAGGAAGACGAAGATCATGGTGGTAGAAATGAGGGCAAAGGAAAGGGTAAGAAGGAGTTGATGAACATGATGGCTGCGATTGTGCCGGCAAGCAAGGGAGCAGCATTGCTCAAGCGTAGAGCCTACGGGCTAGCCATGGAGACATGGCGATTCTCCATGGGATTATGGGTTTTGTGACCACTAGGAGTGAGCCAAGAGAGCATTCTCGTGCTCTCCTGGTTATTTGTGACTGGTCAGCCTGATTACTAGGCTGATTTCCTCTCTCATGTGAGATTGTCGACTCTAGAGTGTGAGCCTTAGCCTCCATGGCTAAGTGGTGTGGCTTGTGAGTGGGCTGACTTGCCCAAGCTCTAGCTCTATGTGCACTCCATCATTTTGAGTGGTTCAGCAACCATTCTTCAGTACAACTCATGCCCTTTCAGTCTCGCATTCTCGCTGCTACAAGGCTCCCTCTCTCCTCTTGTTCCAACATTTTGTATCAGAGCCAAGTTCTGCCAGCTTGAGCCCCTCAGGTCGTTACTTTGAAACTGATCAGTTAGGCTCAAACCTTGACCAAGTTTGACAATCAACCACTCGGTCTTCAGTTTCATGAGACACGTTGTCCAACAAACCCAAAATCCTAAAAATCCATCGATTGGATTGAGAGGTATGCTCAAAGCAAGGTTGGCCAGGGCTACACTCTTTTCTATGAGTAAGATTGTCGCCTTCTAATGACCATAACTCCCTGTTTTCTTTGTCAAATTTAAGATGTGGCACATGCGAATTGCATTGTTTTTCCTAAGCATTTCATTGGTGTAAAAATGTTTGTATTCCATGAACTTCCTCAAGAGGAACGCCGTTTACATGCTGCCTTATCCGAGTTGGAGTAGGAGTAGAAGCATACCCTCTTTTATGGGTCGATTTGAAAGGTGTTGAGCTGAGTTTTGTAGTGCTAGGCTATGTTTTTCCAAATTCCCAATCTGCTAGTATCTACAGTCCATTTTCTGCCAGACAGATTTTTGGTAGAGATAGCAGCAAAAGCAAGGGTAACGCTGTACCCAAATCTAGCGGTAAGCATTCCCAAGGCTCAAAATGGCAGCAAGAGCTGTTGTGAAAGGTGCCCAGCCATTGGAGAGGCTGGAGAAACGTACCAACTTCACGTTTTGCAAGATCCGTACCCACCTCCTTTTGGAAGAGAGGGGCTTGTGGAAGGTGGTGAGCGGCGACGAGTCAGCCCCAGATCCAAAGGCAAAAGGCATCACTACAGTACAGGTTTTGGCGGGGAAGACAGCGCAGAAAGGTGCATTAGATGTGAGTTTATCTACAACTGCAACAGCGACATATGAGGAGTGGAAGAAGAAGGACACGGAAGCGTGTAGGTTGCTTGTCAATACCATCTCCAACCTACATCTTCAGTATGTGAGTGACAAGGCTATTGCAAAAGAGGGGTGGGACGCGTTGTGCAAGAAGTATGAGAGCAAAGACCCTACATTCCTCGTGCTTTTGGAGGAGACAATGATGGCATTGAAAATGAAGGCTGGTGAGGGAATGGACGCATACTTGGATAGCACAAATGAGCTGGTAAAGTAGGTGAAAGCGGCAGGCATCCCTCTAGAAGAGACGTGCTTCATACTCCTCTTGCTGGAGGGACTCCCAACAAGCTACGACGCTATGCGAGAGATGTTGGAATACCAGCCAACTCTCGACCTAGACTTCATCTGCACGCACCTGGTGCAGGTGGAACTGCGTCATGATGCAGCAAAGTGCAATGTGGACAGTAGTAGTGAAGCAGCATTTATGGCCATGGGCTCACGCAACCAATAGCAACAGCAGTGTAGGCAGCAGAGAGGCAAGACGAAAGGCAAGTGCCACTATTGCAAGAAAGAGGGGTACTACAAGAAAGATTGTTTCAAGTTCAAGAGGGACAAGAAAGCAGCAACAGTCCTCGCAACAGCAGCAAAAGCACTAGTCTCCATAGCACTAGTAGCAGTAGTCACAACAGGGCCAGCAGCAGCAGCAGAACCAGACCGGCATGTGCCACTTTGGCAACATGAACATGGCAAAGGAGGTGTGCGACCGTCTCTTCATGGCAAAGTCCGACATATCGCAAATGAAGAAGGCGGATCTGGCCTGGTACAAGGACTCACGGTGCACCAAGAGATTGACGTACCATAATGAGTGATTTACGCAGCTGCTCTCAATCCCCCCGACCTATTGCTTTGGATGATGATTGGGTGGTATATGAAAAGAGGATTGGGATTGTGGATATGTGGTTTGAGACCCCATGTGGCATTGAAGGGGGAGTGTTCAATGGCGTGCTGTGTGTACCTGATGCTGCGTTCAACCTTCTCTCAGTATCCTCCCTCACCAACACAGGACTGCGAGTCATCTTTCACGACAAACATGGCTACATCCTTGACACAGAAACAAGAGAGGAGCTAGCCAGGTCGGTGAAGGAAGGCGACATATACCGCTTGTTGGGGACAACCAAATTTGTGCATAAGCAGAGTCTTATTCTAGTGATGCAGGCAACAGATGGAAAAATCTGGCATGCGCATTATGGCCACATCAGCATGCGCACCTTGCAGCAGCTTCAAACAACCAGATGGTGCGTGACTTGCTCATCATGTCCAATTTTGAGTCATAGTTGTGCATTGGCAATTTCAAGGCAATGGTGGATAATGAGACTAGCAAGAACATCAATGTGCTACGTAGCGGTCCTGATGTAGAATACCAAAGCAAAGATTTCCATAATAACATCGCAGCAGCTAGGATCAAGGTGCAACGTACTGCGCCATACTTCCTGCAGCACAACAGAATAACAGAACGTGCCATCCGCACCATCGTTGAGTCCACGCGCTGCATGCTACACACGGCTCGGCTGACCTACTACTTCTAGGCCGAAGCCATGAGTACTGCAGTCTATATCAAGAACCGGAGTCCAATTAAGGCACAGGAGCAAATGACGTCGTATGAGGCGTGGTTTGGCAAGAAGCCAAGCGTGGGCCATCTTCGCACATTTGACAGCTTGGTACACATGCATGTATCCAATGAGAAGCAACAGAAGTGAAACACGAAGAGCGCGCTGATACTGATGATTGGCTATAACGTGGCAAGTAAGGCCTATCGACTCTACGAGAGGAATACATGCCACGTCATCATCTCTAAGGATGTCACTTTCAAATAAAGTAACGTCATCGACACCATATCATCCGTAAAGAGGCAGCAGAACCAGCAGCTGACGAAGTAGTGGGAGAAGACACTCTCCTTGATCCCATCTCTTGTGACCCTTCCTCTATTGTGACATTGGGAGAACCACTCTACTCTCCCATGTCTGATGCAAGAGATACAACGGTATCATTCACAGAACCAAAGGAAGGAGATGCAACACCACCACAAGCAGCAGTTATGCCAGCAGCACCACGCCAGCCGCCAGCTAACGCTCCAACACTAGGTCACAGGTATCCCCTCAGACTGAGCTACAAGCCTAGTGAGCGCGGCCATTTGTGGATGCTGCAGAAACCAGAATAGATGAACGCTCTAGTTGCAACAGATTCAAATGAGCCAATGTCATACAAGTAGGCCATGGCTGCACCAGATACAGTAGATTGGGCGCAAGCTGTGTAGTAGGAGATACAATCACAGCTGGACAATGGCACATGGGAGCTGACTGAGTGTCCACCTAGATGCAAGGTTTTCAAGTGCAAACGGGTGTTCAAGAAGAAGCAAGGAGCAAATGGTAACCTAGAAAAACACAAGGCGAGGCTGGTTGCCAAGGGCTAATCGCAGTAGGAGGGCATCAACTAGATAGAAACCTTTATCCCTGTTCCAAAGTTTGCCTCTGTGGGTACGCTCCTCTCTTATGCAACACCTGAGGTCTCGAGATTCACCACATGGATGTCAATATGGAATTCTTGAATAGTGACTTGGAGGAGGAAATCTACATAGAGAAACTTGAGAGGTTTGTTACGGATGGCCAGGAGTACCTGGTTTGCAAGCTACAGAATTTGCTCTACGACCTCGAGCAAGCATTGCATGCTTGGAACCAGAAGTTGGATGCGGCACTCTAATGCATGGGGTTCGAGCACAGCGATTATGACTGTAGTGTCTATTGCTGGCAGCATGGGCATGAGATCCTCATGATCATTGTCTATGTGGATGACATGCTCCTCCTTTCCAATAGTGTGTCTACACTATAGGAGTTCAAGGAGGCCATAAAGAAGCGTTTCCAGATGTCTGATCTCTTAGAGGCATCATACTTCCTCCACATCCAGATCACGTGTGACCGCAAATCACGATCTTTTTCATTACATCATAGTTGGTATATCAAGGATATCTTACACAGATTTGGCATGGCAGAGGCCAAAGCCATCGACACGTCACTGGAGACGCGGTAGTATCTCGTATGCTTTTGTGGAGAAGGAGATGCAACTGAGCGGCAAACGTACGAGAGTACTGTGTGTAGTCTCATGTACCTGATGGTGGCAACTAGACCAGACCTTGCACAGGCTGTGAACGCTATGTGCCAACTCATGGCTAACCTGGACTTGAGCACTAGACGGTAATGAAGCGGATCTTTTGCTACCTTGCCGGAACCATCAACATCGACATCACCTACAACAGCAATAACAATAGCATCATCGGCTACACACATGAAGATTGGGCTTCAAACCCTAAGGATCGCAAGTCCATCTCTTGACATGTGTTCCTCATGAATGACGGGGCCATCAGCTGGTACAACAAGCGGCATGTGGTCATGGCCACCTCAAACAAGGAAGCTGCGTACATCTCTCTTGCTTTTGAAGCCATGGAAGCAATTTGGCTCCAACATCTCATGGCAAAGATGAGTGGGAGTGCAGCAGTTTCGGTTCCCATGCACATGGACAACCAGAGTGCAATCACACTCTCCAAGAATCGCGAGCACCATGCTCACACCAAATGCATCGACATTGCCTATCACTTCATCAAGCACATGGTGTAAGAGGATGTTATCAAGCTGGAGTTCACTCCAACAGGCAAGCAGGTCGCTGATTTCTGTACCAAGTCAGTGACTCGTGAGAAGCAGCAGTTCTGCGTGAAGGTATGTGGACTCAACCCACTTTGACTGTGAAAAAGCAGGAGATTCAAGGACATAAGGCCTTCTGGCTCAGTTTCAGGTCCATAGGAGCAAGTTCAATGAAACTACCAGATGCCTACTCTCATCGTCATTTTCAGACCGTCATAGGTGCAAGTTCCATGAAACTACCAGATGCCTACTCTGATCGTCATTTTGAGACCGTCATTTTGAGACCCTGGACCAAACGAATCAGATGGTTCGTGACTTGTCCACCATCTACAACTTTGAGCAGCAATTGTGCATTGGTTGTTTGGAGGAGAAGCAGTACAGGGAGGCATTCTCTTGAGCTGGGGAGCACGTGAAGGAGGTGCTGGAGCTGGTCCAAACATGCTTTTCTGGCCCGATGCAGACCCAGAGCTTTGGAGGCTCTAGGTATTTTACAACCTTCATTGAGGATTTTAGCCGTTACACTACTGTGTACTTCCTTACTTCTAAGAACAAGTGCTTTGACACATTTAAGGAATTCAAGGCAATGGTGGAAAACTAGATCCGCAAGAAGATCAAGGCACAGCGCAGCGACCGAGGCAAAGAATGCCTGAGCAAGAACTTTTAGGACTACCTCGTAGCAGTTGGCATCAGGGCGCAGCAAACTGTGCCATACTTGCCGTAGCAAAACGGTGTAGGAGAACGTGCAAACCGCACCATTGTTTAGTCGGCACGCTCTATGCTACATGCGGCTCGGCTGACCTAAGACTTCAGGGCCGAAGCCGTGAGCACTATGGTCTACATCAAGAACCGTAGTCCAACTAAGGCGCTGGAGCAGATGACGTTGTACAAGGCATAATTCAGCAAGAAGCCGAGCGTGGGTTATCTTTGCACATTTGGCAGCTTGGCACACATGCACGTGCCAAAGGAAAAGCAGCAGAAGTGGGATGTGAAGAGTGCGTAGATGCTGATGATTGGCTATGACATGGCAAGTAAGGTCTATTGCCTCTGCGAGAGGGATACAGGCAACGTCATCATCTCTAGGGATGTCGTTTTTAACGAAAGAAATGTCATCGGCTCCAACATCATCTGCAAAGAGGCAGTATAATCAGTAGCTGATGAAGTAGCGGGAGCAAACACTCTCTCTGACCCTGTCTCTCTTGACCTTTCCTCTATTGTGACAGTGGGAGAACCACTCTACTCTCCCATGTCTGATGCAATAGATACAACGGCCGCATCAACATAAGCAGAGAAAGGAGATGTAGCATCACTAGCAGTAGTAGTTGTGCCAGTAGCACTATGCAAGCCGCCCGCTAATTCTGTAGCACCAGGTTGCAAGCACCCTCTGAGGGTGCGCTACAAGCCTGATGAGTGCGGCCATTTATGGATGCTTTCGAAACTAGAACAGTTGAACGTTGTAGTTACAGCAGATTTTGATGAGCCAATGCCATACAAGGAGGCCATGGCTGCACGAGATGCTACAGATTGGGCGCAAGCTATGTAGCAAGAGATACAGTCAAGCTCGATAATGGCAAGTGGGAGCTGACTGAGCGTCCACCTGGACGCAAGGTGATCAAGTGCAAGTGGGTTTTCAAGAAGAAGCGTGGAGTAGATGGGAAATTGGAAAAGTACAAGGCGAGGCTGGTCGCCAAGGACTACTCACAGCAGGAGGGCATTGAGTACAAAGAAACCTTTGCTCCTGTTGTAAGGTTTGCCTCTGTTTGTACGCTCCTCTTGTATGCAGCACCTGAGGACTTTGAGGTTCACCACATGGAAGTCAAGATGACATTCTTGAATGGTGACTTGGAGGAGGAGATCTACATGGAGTAGCTGGAGGGGCTCGTCATGGATGGCCAGGAGCACCAGGTTTGCAAGTTGGAGAAGTCGTTGTATGGCCTCAAGCAAGCGTCGCATGCTTCGAGCCAGAAGTTGGATGCGGCGTTGCAGTGCATGGGGTTTGAGCGCAGTGAGTTTGACTATAGCGTGTATTGCTAGCAGCATGAGCATGAGGTCCTCATCATCATTGTCTGTGTGGATGACATGCTCCTCCTTTCCAACAGCATGTCTACACTGCATGAGTTCAAGGAGGCCATGAAGGAGCGCTTCTAGATGTCTCATCTGGGGGAAGCATCATACTTCCTCGGCATCCAGATCAAGCGTGACAACAAATCACGCTCTCTCTCTCGCTACAACAGAGTCGCTACATCAAGGATGTCTTGTACAGGTTTGGCATGGCAGAGGCCAAATCCATCGGCACAACGTTGGAGATGCGACGGTATCTCGTGAGCTTTAGTGCAGAAGTAGATGCAGCTAAGCGGCAGAAGTACCAGAGTGTTGTCGGTAGTCGCATGTACCTGGTGGTTGTAACCAGGCCAGACCTGGCACAAGTTGTGAGCACTATGAGCCAACACATAGCTAATCCCGGACCTGAGCACCAGAAGGCAGTGAAGTAGATCATCTGCTACCTTGCTAGAACCATCAACATCGGCATCACCTACAACGGCAACAACAGCAACATTGGCTACATAGACACAGATAGGGCTTCAAACCTCGAGGACCGCAAGTCAATCTCTGTACATGTGTTCCTCATGAATCGCGCGGCCATCTGCTGGTGTAGCAAGCGGCAAGTGGTTGTGGCCACCTCAAGCGCGGAAGCTGAGTACGTCTCTTTCGGCTTTGATGCCAAAGAAGTCGTTTGGCTTCAGCGTCTCATAGCGAAGATTGTTGGAACTCAAGGAGAGAGGGAGTCTTGGAGCAGCAAACATGTGGGACTAGAAGGATATCACTTGGGCTAAAGAACTGTTGTTCAATCACTCAAAATGATGAAGTAAATATAGACCTAGTGCTTGGGCAAGTCAGGCCTCTCACAAGCTATACCACTTAGCCATGGAGGCTAAGGCTCACACACTATAGTCCATGATCTCACACAAGAGAGGAAATCAGCCTAGCAATCACGCTGACAACTCACAGACGATCTAGAGAGCTAGAAAATGCTCTCATAGAACACTTCTAGTAGTCACATAACCCACAATCCCATGGATAATCGCCATGTGTCCATGGGTAGCACACAAGGATCTCACCTCACATAAAAAGTAAGGAGAGGTACCTTTTCCCTAGTCAGCACACTCTGACAAGGCAACCCAAGAATCTAGGACCTTTTTGGATGTTTCTCCCATCGGGTCTTGATCCTGGACCTCTTGCCTTTTTCTTTTCTCAGGCTAAGGCATGGAGTCGTCGCCCATGGTTAGCCAGATACCGGCGGTCGATGATCCTAGAAACTTAAAAATTTCATATCTCACAATCCGATTGTTGGATCGGCCCAAAACTTGGACAGAAAACGTTTTGCCACCTCATCTTTCCAATGGTGAGGTCGGATTGACGATCAAAGCAGGCATCTGGTAGTTTCCTTGAACTTGCTCCTATGGACCTCAAACTGAGCTAGATGGTGCCTCTTCCAACAATCTCCCACTTTTCCGCAGCTAGAGTGGGCTGAGTCCACATGCCTTCATGCAAAAATGCTTCTTCTTAGGGGTCACTGGCTTGGTGCGGAAATGAGCGACCTGTTTGCTGGTTGGAGTGAATTTGAGCTTGATAGCACCCTCCTGCACCATGTGCCTGATGAACTGATATGTGATGTCAATGTGCTTGGTGCATGCATGGTGCTCGGGATTCTTGGCAAGTGCGATTCCGCTCTGGTTGTCCACGTGCACAGGAATTGGAAATGTTGCACTCCCACTCATCTCTACCATGAGACGTTGAAGCCAAGCTTCTTCATAGGCTCCAATTCTGAGAGACGTATTCAGCTTCTGTGCTTGAGGTGGCCACGACCACCTGCCGCTTGATGCACCAGCTAATGTCACCATCATTCATAAGGAATACATGTCCAGAGATGAACTTACGGTCCTCAGAGTTTGAAGCCCAATCTGCGTCGGTGTATCCGATGAAATCATTGTCGTTGCGGTTGTAGATGATGCAGCTGTTGATGGTTCCAGCAAGGCAGCGGAAGATCTGCTTCACTCCCTTCTGGTGCTTAGGTCCGGGGTTTGCCATGTGCTGGCTCACAGTGCTCACAGCCTGTGCGAGGTCTGGCCTGGTTACCACCATCAGGTACATCAGATTTTTTACGGCGCTCTGGTACTTCTGCCGCTCAGGTACATCCAGTTCTCCATTGAAGCTCACGAGGTACTACTGTGAATTCTAGTGGCGTGCTGATTGGTTTTTCCTCTGTCATGCCGAAGCGCTGCAAGACATCCTTGATGTTGCGGTTTCGTTGTAGCGAGAGAGAGCGTGATATGCGAACACATCGGATCTGGATACCGAGGAAGTATGACGCCTCCTAGAGATCAGACATCTGGAAGCGTTTTTGTATGGCCTCTTGAACTGTTGCAATGCTAACATGCTGTTGGAAAGGAGGAGCATGTCATCCAAATATACAATGATCATGAGGATCTCATGCCCATGCTGCCAACGATAGACACTGTAGTCACATTCACTGCGCTCGAACCCCGTGCACTGCACCGCCGCATCCAAGCACGTCACGCTTGCTTGAGGCCGTACACTGACTTCTGCAAATTTGAAACCAGGTGCTCCTGGCCATCCATGACCAATTCATCTGGCTACTCCATGTAGATTTCCTCCTCCAACTCACCATTCAAGAATGTCGTCTTGACATCCATGTGGTGAATCTTGAAGTCCTCAGCTGTTGCATAAGAAAGGAGCGTGCACACAGAGGCAACCTTTGCAAGAGGAGAAAAGGTTTCCATGTAGTCCATGCTTTCGTGTTGCAAGTAGCCCTTGGCGACCAGCCTCGCCTTGTACTTTTCAAGGTTGCCATCTGCACCCCTCTTCTTCTTGAACACCCACTTGCACTTGCTTACCTTGCATCCAGGTGGACATTCAGTCAGCTCCCACGTACCGTTGTCAACCTGCAACTGTATCTCATGCTGCACATCTTGCTCCCAATGTGCTGCATCTGGTGCAGCCATGGCCTCCTAGTACGAAGTCGGCTCATCAGAGTGTGCTGCAACTGCGACGTTGATCTGGTCTGGTTTTTGGAGCATCCAAAAATTCCCGCGCTCACCAGGCTTATAGCACACCATGAGAGAGTACCTGCGACCTGGTGCCAGAACTTTAGCGGGCGGCTGGCGCGATGTTGCACGTACAACTGCTGCTGTAGATGGTGGTGCATCATCCTCCTCTGCTTCTGCGGATGAGGCCACTGTATCTGCTGCATCAAACATGGGAGAGTAGAGAGGTTCTCCCACTGTCACAATAGAGGAAGGTTAAAGAGATGCAGGGTCAGGGAGAAAGTCTGCTCCCACTACTTCATCATTTCTTGGTTCTGCTACCTCTTCGTAGATGATATTGGTGCCAATGACGTTACTTTCGTTGAAAACAATATCCCTAGAGATGATGACGTGGCTGATATCCCTCTCATAGAGAGGATACGCCTTCCTTGCCACGTCACACCCCATCGTCAGCATCTGTGCACTCTTCGCGTCCCATTTTTTCCCCTTCTCCTTGGGCACGTGCATGTGTGCAAAGCCACCAAATGCGCGAAGATGACCGACGCTCGGCTTCTTGCCGAACCACGCCTTGTACAGCATCATCTGCTCCAAGGCCTTGGTTGGACTACGGTTCTTGATGTACACCGAAGTGCTCACTACTTGGGCCCATAAGTCATAGGTGAGCCAAGCCGTGTGCGGCATGGAGCGCGCTGACTCAATGATGGTGCGGTTTGCGCATTCTGCTATGCCGTTCTTTTGCGGCGAGTATGGCGCGGTCTGGTGTGTCTTGATACGTGCTGTTGCGAGGTAGTCCCGGAACTCCTTGCTCAGGGGCTCTCTGCCACGGTCACTGCGCAACACCTTGATCTTCTTGCCAGTCGGGTTCTCCAACATTTCCTTGAACTCCTTGAACTTGTCAAAGCATTGGTCCTTGGAGGAAAGGAACTACACAGCAGTGTAACGGCTGAAATGATCAATGAAGGTGAGAAAATACCTAGAGCCTCCAAAGCTCTAGGTCTGCATTGAGCCACACGTGTTTGTGTGGACTAGCTCCAACAACTCCTTTGCACACTCTCCTACTTCTGAGAATGCCTCGCGATGCTGCTTTCCCTCCAAACAACAGATTCACAACTGCTGCTCAAAGTTAGAGATGGTGGGCAAGTCACATACCATCTGCTTTGTTTGAAGTTGCTGCAAAGGCGCGCATGCCAATGTGGACATAGCTCACATGTCAGATTTCACCATTTGTGGCTTGCACCACTGTTTCAAGACTGTGTTCACGCGAGATCTTGGTCGCCCCCAACAGGCGGTACATGTTGCCATCCTTCACCGACCAAGCCAACTCCTCTCTTGTTTCCTTGTCAAGGATGTAGCCATATTCATCGTCAAAGACGAATTACAATTCTGTCTTGGTGAGAGAGGACACTAAGAGAAGGTTGAACGCAACATCAGGTACATATAGCACGCCATAGAACACTCCCACTTCAATGCCACGCGGGGTCACTAACCACATCTCCACCATCCCAATCCCTTTAGCATACACCACCTGATCATCACCCAAAGCAATTGGTCAGGGAGGAATGGAGAGCAGCTGCGTAAACCACTCCTTATGGTGCATCAGATTCTTCGTACACCCTGAGTCCTTGTACCACGCCAGATCCGCCTTCTCCTTCAGCGACATGCCAGACTTTGCCATGAAGAGGCAGTCCCGCACCTCCTTGGCCACGTTCATGTTCCTAAAATGGCGCACGCTGGTCTGGTTCTGCAGCAGCTGCTGCTGCTACTACTGCTGACGCTGTTGTGACTTTTTATGTTGCTACTGTGGAGATTGTTGCTTTTGCTGTTGCTGCTGCTGCTCCTTCTGGTCCCTCTTGACTTGAAGCACTCTTTCTGTAGTGCTCCTCCTTCTGGCAATAGTGGCACTTGCCATTCTTCTTGCCTCTCTATTGCCCGGACTGTTGTTGTTGCTGGTTGTGTGAGCCCATGGCCATGAAAGCTACTTCACTACTACCGCCGCCATTGCGCTTTCCTGCATTGCAACGCAGTTCCACATGCACTAGGTGCGTGCTGATGAAGTCCATGTCAAGGGTCAGCTGGCACTCTAACGTCAGTTGCACGGTGTCGTAGCTCGCTGGGAGTCCCTTTCGCAAGAAGAGGATGAAGTGCGTCTCTTCCACAGGGTTATCCGCCGCTTTCAGCTGCTTTGCCAACTCCTTTGCCTTGTGCAAGTACGCCTCCATCCCTTCGCCACCCTGCATTTTCAATGCCATCATCTTCTCCTCCAAAAGCATAAGGAATGTAGGATCCATGCTCTCATACTTCTTGCACAATGTGTCCCCCCCCTCTTTTGTAGTAGCCTTCTCACTCACATACTAAAGATGCGGGTTGGAGATGGTGTTGACAAGCAGCCTGTAGGCCTGCCTTTCCTTCTTCTTCCACTCTTCATATGCCGCTACTGCAGTTGTAGATGAACTTGCATCTGCTTCACCTTTCTGTGGTGTCCTCGCCGCCACCACCTCTGCTGCAATGATGCCTTTTGCCTGTGGAGACGGAGCGCGCTCGTCGCCGCTCACCACTTCCCACATGCCCCTCCTCCAAAAGGAGGCGGGTACGAATCTTCCAAAACGTGAAGTTGGCTCGTCATTCCAGCCTCTCCAAGGGCTGGGCTTCTGTTATCACGCCAGCGGCTCCCATTTTGAGCTTTGGTGATGCTCAACGCTCCCTTGAGTGGCGGCGCTACCCCTGCTTCTACTGCCGCTTCTGCCAGAAATCTGTCTGACAGAAAATGGACTGTAGGGGCCAGTAGACTTGGAATTTGGAAAAACAGAGCCCACCACTGGACAATTCAGCTCAAAACCTTTCAGATCGACCCATAAAACAGGGTCATCAACAGGGGATGATCAGAGATATGCACTTTTGAAAACAGGGTATGCTTTTGCTCTTACTCGAGCTCATACCAGCTAGCTTGCAAACGGCAATTCTCCCAATCTTACCTATGGAATGCAACTAATTTTCCACCAATGGAAAGCTTAGGAAAAATACTCCAATTCGCATGTGCTAGTTTCTAAATTTGTTAAAGAAATGAGAGAGTTATGGTCATCACAAGGCGACAGTCTTACTCTGAGAGAAGAGTGTTGCCCTGGCCAACCTCGTTTTTAGCATAACTCTCAATCCGACTGTTGGATCTTCGTGATCTTGGACTCGTTGAAACGCTTCTCTCTCATATTTGAATATCCAATTGTCAATCGTCAAATTTGGTGGAGTTTTCACCCTAACCCGTCACACTCAAAGTGATAGATTGTACTGGCTGAAAGTGGCAGAACTTGGCTCTAATACCAAGTGTTGGAACTAGAGGAGAGAGGGAGCCTTGGAGCAGGAAACACGTGGGACTCGAAGGGCATCACTTGTGCTGAATAATGGTTGTTGAATCACTCAAAATGATGGAGTACATATAGAGCTAAAGCTTGGGCAAGTCAGCCCTTTCACAAGCCTCACCACTTAGCAATGGAGGCTAAGGTTCACACACTAGAGTCCACAATCTCACACAAGAGAGGAAATGAGCCTAGCAATCAGACTCACCACTCACACACGACCTAGAGAGCTTGAAAATGCTCTCATGGCACACGCCTAGTGGTCACATAACCCACGATCCCATGGAGAATCGACATGTGTCCATGGACAGCACACAAGGATCTCACCTCACCAAAAAAAAGGAGAGGTACCTTTTTCCTAGCCAGCACACTCTGACGAGGCAACCCAAGAATCTAGGACCTTTTTGGATATTTCTCCCATCAAGTCTTGACCCAAGACCTCTTGCCTTTTTCTTTTCTCACGCTAAGGCATGGAGCCGTCGTCCATGGTTAGCCAGATACCGGCAGTCGATGACCCCAAAAACTTCGAAAATTCATGTCTCACAATCGGACACTTGGATCGGCCTGAAACTTGAACCGTAGACAATTTGCCACCTGATCATTCCAATGATTAAGTCAGATGGACAATCGGAGTAGGCATTTGGTAGATTCCTGTAACTTGCTCCTATGGATCTCAAACTGAGCCGGATGGCTCCTTTTCAAACAGAGATGTGTCAGAGAACAACAATTCCGATTCCCATGCGTGTCGACTATCTGAGCGCAATCGCATTGGCCAAGAGCCCGGAGCACCATGCTCAAACCAATCACATTGACATCGCCTATCACTTCATCAAGCACATGGTACAAGAGGGTGCCATCAAGCTGGAATTCACTCCAACCAGCAAGTTGGTCACTGATTTTTGCACCAAGCCCGTGACCTGTGAGAAACAGCACTTCTGCATGAATGCATGTGGACTCAGCCCACTTTGACTGTGACAAAGTGGGAGATTGTTAGACATAGGGCAATCCGGCTCATTTTCAGGCCCACAGGAGCAAGTTCCAGGAAACAACCAGATTCCTGCTACGATCGATGTTTTGACTTTACCATGGAAAAGATCAGGTGGCAATTTGTATACGATCCAAGTTTCAGACCAATACAACGATCGGATTGGGAGGTATGAATTCTTGAAGTTTCTTGGGGCATGGACCGCCGATGTTTGAGTAACCATGGGTGATGGCTCGATGCCTTAGCCAGAGAAAAGAAAAAGGCAGGAGGTCTAGCCTCAAGACCTGATGGGAGAAATATCCAAAACGATCCTTAATCTTACTATGATAAAACTACCTCTTACTTTTTAGATGAGGTGAGATCCTTGTGTACTAGCTTTAGATACATGGCAATTCTCCATAGGATTGTGGGTCATGTGACCACTAGGATTCAGCCATGAGAGCATTCTCTAGCTCGCTGAGTTGTGTGTGACTGGTCAAACTGATTCCTAGGCTTATTTCCTCTCTTGTGTGAGATTGTGGACTCTAGTGTGTGAGCCTTAGCCTCCATGGCTGAGTGGTGTGGCTTGTGAGAGGACTGACTTGGCCAAGCTCTAGCTCTATATGTACTCCATCGTTTTGACAGATTCAATAGCCATTCTTTAGCACAACTGATGCCCTTTCAGTCCCACATGCTCGCTGCTCGAAGGCTCCCTCTCTCCTCCAGTTCCAACAGAATCAGGCTGGAGTGTACCTCTTTGGCAACATAAATGTGGCAAAGGAGGTGTGTGACTGCTTCTTCATGACGATGTCCGGCATGTCACAGGTCGAGAAGGGGGGCGTGACATGGTACATGGACTCAGGGTGAGTTAAAAGTCTGACGCACCACAAAGAGTGGTTGGCGGAGCTACTGTTGATTTCCTCTTGTCGTATTGCTTAGGGTGATGATCGGATTGTGTATATTGAGGGGATTGGGATTGTAGAGATGTGGTTGGAGAACCACGTAGCATTGAAATAGGAGTATTCCATGGCGTGCTGGACATACCTGATGTTGCATTCAACCTCCTCTCAGTCTCCTCTGTCACCAATACAGGA
Source organism: Penium margaritaceum (assembly GCA_023375785.1). Lineage (NCBI taxonomy): Eukaryota > Viridiplantae > Streptophyta > Zygnematophyceae > Desmidiales > Peniaceae > Penium > Penium margaritaceum. The sequence goes on along the minus strand of SZWC01001168.1, from coordinate 137,318 downwards.
TTGCGCGTCGTCTTTGACGATGACTATGGCTACATCCTCAACAAGGACACTAGAGAGGACATGTACTGCCTGCTGGGAATAACTATGATCCTACGTGTAAACAGATGTCGAGATCTGGCATGCGCGCTATGGCCACATTGGCATGTGCACCTTGCAACAGCTTAAAGCGAAGTAAATGGTGCATGACTTACCCACCATCTCCAACTTCGAGCAGCAGTTCTGCATCGGTAGTTTGGAGAGGAAGTAGCACAGTAACGCATTTTTTTTAATAGGAGAATGTACAAAAGAGGTGCGGAAGTTGGTCTACATAGATCTTTCAAGGCTGTATGTACTTTCTAATACTTATTGATAATTTCAACCATTAAACTATTGTATACTCTCTTGCTTCCAAGGTCCAGAGCTTTGACACGTTCAAGGAGTTCAAGGCAATGGAAGAAAACCAGACCGGCAAGAAGATCAAGGAGCTGTGCATCGATTGCGGCAATGAGTACCTAAGTAGAGACTTCCAATACTACTTTACATCAGTTTGCATCAAGGTATAACGCACTATGCCATACTTGCTGCAGCAGAACGCTCTAACAGAATGCACCAACCACACCATTGTGTAGTCGGCGTGCTCCATGCTACACGCGGCCTGGCTAACTAATGACTTCTGGACTGAAGCCATTAGTACTACGGTCCAAATAAAGAACCGCAGTCGAACAAAGACCCTGGAGTTGATGACACCGTATGAGGCATGGTTCTACAATAAGCCGAGCATGGGTCATCTTTCTGCGTTTGGTAGGTTGGCACACATGCACATGCCAAAGGAGAAACGACAGAAATAGGACATAAAATGTGTACATGTACTGATGATCGGCAATGATGTGGCAAGTAAGGCGTACCGCCTCTATGAGAGGGATACTGGCTACGTTATCATTTCAAAGGATGTCGTTTTCAACAAAGGTACCGTCATCGGCACCAACATCATTTGTCAAGAGATAGCAAAACCAGTAGCTGACAAGGCAGTGGGAGCATAAATCCTTCTTGACAAAGTCTCTTATGATCCTTCCTCCTTTGTGACAGTGGGAGAACCAGTCTACTCTTCCATGACTGATGCAATAGATTCAACAACCTCATCAAAAAAAGCAGTGGAAAGAGATGTAGTACCACCAGCAGTAGCAGTTGTGCCAGGAGCACCGCGCCACCCGCATGCTAATGCTCTAGCACTATATCACAGTTACCTTCTTAGGATGTGCTACATGCCTTGTGAGCACGGCCATTTGTGGATGGTGCAAAAATGAGAGCACATGTCATGCAAGGCGGTTATGGCTGTACCACATGCATCAGATTGGATGCAAGCTGTACATTAAGAGATACAGTCACAAGTGGACAACGACATGTAGGAGCTGACTGAGCGTCCACCTGGACACAAAGCGATCAAGTGCAAGTGGGTATTCAAGATGAAGCAGGGAGCAGATGGCAACCTGGTAAAACAGAAGGCAAGGTTGGTCGCCAAGGGATACTCTCAATGGAGGGCATCGACTACACAGAAACCTTTATGTTGAAAGGTTTGCCTCTATGCACATGTTCTTCCTTTATGCAGAAGCTGAGGACTTTGAAGTTCACCACATGGATATCAAGACGGCATTCTCAAATGGTGACTTGGAGGAGGAGATCTACATGGAGCAGCCAAAGGGGTTCGTCATGGATGGCCAGAAGCACCTGGTTTGCAAGTTACAGAAGTCGTTGAACGGCTACAAGCAAGCGTCACATGCTTGGAATCAGAAGTTGGATATGGTGCTGCAGTGCATAGGGTTCGAGCGTAGCAAGAATTACTACAGCGTCTATCATTTGCAGCATGGGCATGAGATCCTCATGATCACTTTCTATGGGGATGACATGCTCCTCCTTTCCAATAACATGTCTCTACTAGAGGAGTTCAAGGAATCCATGCACGAGTGCTTCCATATGTCTGACTTCGGAAAGGCATTATACTTCATTGGCATCTAGATCACACATGACCACAAATCACGCTCTCTTTCACTGCAACACAGTCGCTTTATCAAGGACGTCCTGCAACGGTTCGGTATGACAGAGGTCAAACCGATAGGTACGTCGCTGGAGATGCGACAATACCTTGTGAGCTTCAGTAGAGAAGCAAATGCAGCTGAGCGGCAGAAGTACCAGAGTGCCGACGGCAGTCTCATGAACCTGATGGTGGCAACCAGGCCAGACCTCACATCGGCTGTGAGTGCTGTGAGCCAACACATGGCTAATCTTTAACTTGAGCACCAGAAGGCTATGAAGCGAATCATCCACTATCTTGTAGGAACCATCAATGTAGGTATCACCTACAATGGTAACAATAACAGCATCATCAGCTACACAGATGTAGATTGGGCTTCAACTCTCAGAACCGCAAGTCCATTTCTAGACATGTGTTTCTCATGAATGGCTGTACCATCGGCTGGTCCAGCAACTAGTAGGTGGTCGTGGCCACCTCAAGGATAGAAGCTGAGTACGTCTCACTCAGTTTTGGAGTCAAGGAAGCAATTTGGCTTCAGTGTCTCATGGTGAAGATGAGTGGGAGTACAACAGTTCCACTTTGCATCTGCGTCGATAACCAGAGCACAACTGTACTTGCCAAGAACCCGGAGCACCATGCTCGTATCAAGAACATCGACATCGCTTATCAATTCATCAGGCACATGGTGTGGGCGGGTACTATCAAGCTAACGTTTACTCCAACCAGCACGCATGTCGCTGATTTTTGTACCCAGCCAGTGATCTGTGAGAAGCACTAGTTTTGTATGAAAGCATGTAGACTCAGTGCACTCTGACTATGGCAAAGTAGGAGATTGTTGGACGTCGGGGCATCCGGCTCAATTTCAGGTCCACAGGAGCAAGTTCTAGGAAATTACTGGATGCTTGCTGTTATTGTCAATTGGACTTCACCATTACAAAGACATGGTAGAAAGTTGTCTACAATCAAAGTTTCGAGCTGATATAATGATCGAATTGAGAAGATGAAGTTTTAAAACATCCAAAAAACGTTCATGGTCAAGACCTCATGGTAGAAACATCCAAAATAGATCCTTGGTCTTAGGATTGCCTTGTCAGAGTGTGCTGACTAGGATAAAGGTAACTCTCGTTATGTTTTTGGTGAGGTGAGATCCTTGTGTGCTAGCCATGGATACATGGCGATTCTCCATGCGATTGTGGGTTATATGACCACTAGAAGTGAACCAAGAGAGCATTTTCTAGCTCTGTAGGTTGAGTGTGACTGGTCAGCCGGATTGCTAGGCTGATTTCCTCTCTTATGTGAGATGGTGGACTCTAGTGTACGAGCCTTAGCCTCCATGGCTAAGTGGTGTGGCTTGTGAGAGGACTGACTTGCCCAAGCTCTAGCTCCATGTGTACTCCATTATTTTGAGTGGTTTAACAACCATTCTTTAGCACAAAAAATGCCCTTTCAGTCCCACATGCTCGCTGACGCAAGGCTTCGTCTCTCCTGCAGATCATATATCCAATCTACTAAAACTGGTGTAGCCATGTCCGTGTATCACGTTTGTTCATATGAATCTACGGTAACTACGACGTTTATTGATTCTGGTTTCTACAGCATCTAGGAATTGGTGTGCTCTCCAGGCTTGTAGCATACCCTGAGAGAGTATCTACGACCTGGTACTGAAGGATTAACAGATGACTAGCTTGGTACTGCTAGCACAACTTCTGCTACTGGTAGAGCTATATCTCCTTTCTCTGCTTCTCCCAGTGAGATTGGTGTGTCTGCTATATCAGACATGGAAGAGTAGAGTGATTCTTCCACTATCATAGTAGAGGAAGGATCAAGAGAGACTAGGTCAAGAAGGGTATCTGCTCCCACTACCTTGTTAGTTGTTAGTTCTGTTGCCTCTTCACAAAGGATATTGGTACCAATGACGTTACTCTCGTTGAAGACAACATTCCTTTAGATGATGGCGTGGCCAGTATCGCGCTCATGTAGGCGATATGCCTTGCTTGCCACGTCATAGCCGATCATCCGTGTATGTACACTCTTTGTATCGCATTTTTGTTGCTTCTCTTTAGACACGTGCATGTGCACTGAGCTGCCAAACGCTCGAAGATGACCTACGCTCGGCTTCTTGCTGGACCACGCCTTGAATGGTATCATTTGTTCCTATGCCTTGTTTGGACTGTGGTTCTTGATGTAAACCATAGTGCTCACTACTTTGCCCCAGAATTCGTAGGTGAGCCAAGCTGCATGCAGCATGGAGTGTGCCAACTCAACAATGGTAGGGATAGTGTATTCAACTACACCGTTCTGCTATGGCAAGTATGGCGTGGTGGGCTATACCTTGATGCGAGCTACTAGGAAGTAGTCTTGAAACTCCTTGCTCGGGTACTCTCTGTCAACCTTCCTGAGGCGACAGTCCAGAAAATGGGGTTCCGACACAATGGTTCCCACCGACCGCTCTTGGTATTGCAACCAAGAGATCATATCACCCTCAAATCCAGGTTCCACACTGAGCAGTTCATAAGAATCACTTCCTTGCACTGTGTTCTTAGCACTTGTTCACTTTCGCGCGAGGAGCGAACTCCTAGGGCTTAGACCAACCAATGCTTCTTTAGTGTCTGCCTCTGGTGGAAAACTCTGTTAGGAGTCTCAAAGGTAAGAACTGTAATCAATGACAGGAAACTCACAGGTTCTTATAGTCCTAGAGCCAGCCTCTAGCCAAGGCGCGCAGTGGATCCTTGGATGAGCCAATTTGGGGGCAATCTGGATTGCATCATTCCCCCCTGCCTACATGGCGCTCCTTGTGACCGCCAAGTGGCGCCAGCCACCAGGGAGGACCTTGGAATGTTCTAAGATGTCTCTTAGAACCTTCCTTTCCCCCTTTGGTCACAAAGAAAACTAGTCACTGCGGTGGGATTTGACATAGTGACCTCTCGCTCCAAAGACTAACTCCGGAACGTCTAGGCCACAAGGAGTTGTCCCAGGTAGTGTTTGCCGGCTATACTATCCAATTTAGACCAAGGGGACTTGCTCCAAAGGAGCAGTGCATGCCTTGTCTATCTCGACCGGACTTAGGGGACTTATTCCAAGGGTGCAGTGCATGCCTAGTCCGTCCTGTGCCTGACCAAATGTCAGGGATGGAGAAGGAGCATATTAGGTCAACACTCTCTACCACGGTCGCAGTATAGCACCTTGATTTTCTTGTTGGTCTGGTTCTCCACCATTGCCTTGAATTCCTTGAACTTGTCATAAGCACTGATCCTTGAAAGAAAAGAAGTATCCTACTACTCTTGGATTTTGAAATTAATTGTGTTTTTAGTTGATTGAATGTGCTACTTTTTTTTCAATGAATTCTACATACCATATAAACAACTTAAATCAATTTTTATGTGAAACGCTAAGGGATTTTAAATTTCCATGGTGGTTTTCTCCATATAAAACATTGAAGTCAAGGTACTATTTCATGTAGATTCGACCATTAAGGACTACCCAAATAATTCAAACCTAAAAAATCTCGTCTAATTCATAAATTTCATAATTCGCAATTTTTCATTCGTTCAAATAAAAAAGCAATAGGATACACAACAGTGTAACGGCTTAAATCATGAATGAAGGTAGGAAAAAATCTAGAGGCTCCAAAGCTCTGGGTCTGCATCAGGCCACACTAGTGTGTATGGACCAGCTCCAGCACCACTTTTGCATGTTCCCTGCTGTAAAGAATGCCTCGCGATGCTACTCCCTTCCAAACAACCGATGCATAACTACTGCTTAAATCTGGAAATTATGGACAAGTCATGCACCATCTGCTTTGTTTGAAACTGCTTCAAGGCACACATGCCGATGTGGCCATCAAGGCTCCTTCTCTCCTCCAGTTCCAACATTTGGTATCAGAGCCAAGTTCTGCCAATTTCAGCCAACACAAGCTTTCACTTTGAGAGTGACGGGTTAGGGTCAAACGTTGACCAAATTTGACGATCAACCATTGGACCTTCAATTTTGCAAGACTAGCTTTGCAAGGAGTCGAGGATCGCGAAGATCGAATGGTCAGGTTGAGAGTTATGCTCAAAACGAGGTCGGTCAGGGCTACACTCTTCTTTATAAGTACGAGTGTCGCCTTGTAATGGCCATAACTCTCTTGTTTCTTTGTCAATTTTACAAAGTGGCACATGCAAATTGTAGTATTTTTCCTAAGATTTCCATTGGAGCAAACATCATTGCATTCTTTGATTTGTTTGGGAGAAACGCCGTTTGCAAGCTGGCTGATCTGAATTGGAGTAGGAGCAAAAGCATACCCTGTTTTCAAGAGGGCATATCTTTCACAATCCTCTGATAATGACCCTGTTTTATGGTTGGATCTGAAAGGTTTTGAGCTGAATTTTCCAGTGGTGGGCTGAGTTTTTCCGAAGTCCTAGTCTGCTGGCATCTACTGTCCATTTTCTGTTAGACACATTCCTGGCAGAAGTAGAAGCAGCAGTAGGGATAGCGCCGCCACCCAAGGGCTGCGCTGAGTATCACCAAGGCTCAAATGGCAGCAGCAGGTGTTGTGACTGTAGCCCAGCCTTTGGAGAGGCTGGAGGAATGCGCCAACTTCATGTTTTGGAAGATCCGTTCCCGCCTCCTTTTTGGAGGAGAGGGGCTTGAGGGAGGTGGTGAGCAGCGACGAGTCACCTCCAAATCCGCAAGCAACCGGCATCATCGCAGCACAAGTGGTGGCCGGGAGGACGCCTAAAAGGAGTACAGTCAGTGTAGGGTCATCTGTAAATGCACCAGTGGTGCATGAGGAGTGGAAGGACAGGCATGCCTACAGGTTGCTTGTCAACACCATCTCCAACCTGCATCTTCAGTACATGAGTAACAAGGCTACTACAAAGGTCGGGTGGGACACGTTGTGCAAGAAGTATGAGGGCAAGGATCCTGCATTCCTCATGCTTTTGGAGGCGAATGTGATGGTGTTCAAAATGTAGGGTGGTGAAGGGATTGAGGCATACCTGGACAGGGCAAAGGAGCTGGCAAAGCAACTGAGATCACCTGGCAACCCTGTGGATGAGACGCGCTTCATCCTCCTCATGCGACACGGTACGCGAGATGCTCGAGTGCGAGCCAACTCTCGCCCTCGACTTCATCTGCACACACTTTGTGGACGTGGAATTGCGTCGCAATGTAGCAAAGCGCAATGGCGGCGGTAGTAGTGAAGCAGCTTTTGTGGCCACGAGCTCACGCAATCAACAGCAATAGCAGTAGTCTGGGTAGCATAGAGGCAAGAAGAAAGGCAAACGCCACTACTGCCAGAAAGAGGGACACTAAAAAAAGGAGTGTTTCAAGCTCAAGAGGGATCAGAAGGAACAGCAGCAGCAGCAGCAAAAGTAGCAATCTCCACATCACCAGAAGCAGCAGTCACAGTAGCGTCAGCAGCAGCAGCAGCAGCAACACAACCAGACTGGTGTTCGGTACTTTGGCAACATGAACGTGGCCAAGGAGGTGCGGGACCCTCTCTTCATGGCCAAGTCTAACATGTCGCAGGTGGAGAAGGCAGATCTCGCATGATACAAGGACTCAAGGTGTACCAAGAGCCTGACACATCACGAGGAGTGGTTTACGCAGCTGCAGTCCATCCCTCCCCGTTCTACCGCTCTGGGTAATGACCTGGTGGTGTATGCTGAGGGGATTGGGATTGTGAAGATGTGGCTAGAGACCAGCCGTGGCATTGAAGTGGGAGTGTTCCATGGCGCGCTATATGTGCCTGATGCTGCGTTCAACCTTCTCTCAGTGTCCTCTCTTACCAACACAGGACTACGAGTCCTCTTTGACGAAGGCTATGGCTACATCCTCAACAAGGAAACAGGAGAGGAGCTGGCCAGGTCGGTGAAGGAAGGCGATATGTACCGCTTGTTGGAAAAGAAGCCATCGGGCTCATTTTCAGGTCCATAGGAGCAAGAACCAAGCAAATACCAAATGCCTATTCAAATTGTTGATCCGACGTCTTCATTGGAAAGATCAGGTGGCAAAATGTCTACGGATCAAGTTTCAGGACGATCCAACAGTCGGATTGGGAGATATGAATTTTCAAAGTTTCCGGGGTCATCGACTGCCGGTATCTAGGTGACCATGGGCGATGGCTCCATGCCTTAGCCTGAGAAAAGAAGAAGGCAAGAGGTCCAGGGTCAAGACCTGATGGGAGAAACATCCAAAAAGGTCTTAGATTCTTGGGTTGCCTTGTCAGAGTGTGCTGACTAGGAAAAAGGTATCTCTCCTTACTTTTTAGGTAAGGAGAGATCCTTGTGTGCTAGCCATGAACACATGGCCATTCTCTATGTGATTGTGGGTTATGTGATCAATAGGAGTGTGCCATGGGAGCATTTTCTAGCTCTATAGGTCGTGTGTGAGTGGTCATCCTGATTGCTAGGCTGATTTCCTATCTTGTGTGAAATAATGGACTCTAGTGTGTGAGCCTTAGCCTCCATGGCTAAGTTGTGTGATGTGAGGGGGCAGACTTGCCCAAGCTCTAGCTCTATATGTAGTCCATCATTTTGAGTGATTTAACAACCATTCTTCAGCACAAGTGTTGCCCTTCGAGTCCGACATGTTTGCTACTCCAAGGCTCCCTCTGTCCTCCAGTTCCAACAGCTGTTGGGGGCAACCAAGATCCCGCGTGAGCAGAGTTTTGCAGTAGTGGTGCACGTGACAGATGGCGAAATCTGGCATGCGCGCTACCGCCACATCGGCATGCGCGCCTTGTAGCAACTTCAAACAAAGCAGATGGTGCGTGACTTGCCCACCATCTCCAACTTTGAGTAGTAGTTGTGCATCGGCTGTTTGGAGGGGAAGCAGCATCGCAAGGTGATCTCTGGAGCAGGTGAGCGCATGAAGGAGGTGCTGGAGCTGGTCCACAAAGACTTGTGTAGCCCAAAGCAGACCTAAAGCTTTGGAAGCTCTAGGTATTTCCTCATCTTCATTGATGATTTCAGCCGTTACACCGTTGTGTACTTCCTTTCCTCCAAGGATCACTACTTTGACAGGTTGAAGGAGTTCAAGGCAATGGTGGAGAACCCAACTGGCAAGAAGATGAAGGCGCTACACAATGACCGTGGCGGAGAGTACCTGGGCAAGGAGTTCGAGGACTACCTCGTAGCAGTAGGCATCAAGGCACAGCACACCGCGCCATACTTGCTGTAGCAGAATGGCATAGAAGAACGCGCCAACTGCACCATCGCTGAGTGGACACGTTCCATGCTGCACGTGGCTCGGCTGACCTACAACTTATGGGCCAAAGCTGTGAGCACTGCTGTCTACATTAAGAATCGCAGTCCAACGAAGGCACTGGAGCAGATGACGCCGTACGAGGCATGGTTCGGCAGGAAGCCGAGCGTGGGTCATCTTCGCCCGTTTGGCAGCTTGGCACACATGCACGTGCCAAAGGAGAAGCGACAGAAATGGGACGCGAAGAGCGCGCACATGCTGATTATTGGCTAGGACGTGGCAAGCAAGGCCTATCGCCTCTACAAGAGGGATACAGGCCACGTTATCATCTCTAGGGATGTCATCTTCAACGAGAGCAACATCATCAGCACCAACATTCTTTGTGAAGAGGCAGCAAAATCAGCAGCTGATGAGGCAGTGGGAGTAGATGTACTCGTTGACCTAACCTCTCCTGATCCTTCCTCCACTGTGACAGTGGGAGAACCAGTCTACTCTCTCATGTCTGATGGAGCACATACAACGGCCTCATCGGCAGAAGGAGAGGAAGGAGATGCAGCACCACCAGCAGCAACAGTTGTCCAAGCTAGGGCTGGTAGTTTGATTACGGTTCGACTAAATTGAATAGAAAATTGACTTTAATTGACCTTTTGATTAGTTTAAATTGTTTGAATTGCCTCGATTCTATCAGAAATTCAATTATTTCAGAGAGGGGGAGGCCAAAACTGTAATTGAATTGTGAATTGAAGTGCCCGATCAATTTGAAAGGTTGGTATCACTTTTCACCCTTTTCGTGAGAATCTAACACATGTTTTTACATACATTATGTGCTTGCTCACATTCCTTCGGTATTCACAGGGAGAGGGGGTGGGGAAGGACACATGTTGCACCACAGGGTGCTGATTTGGTGAGGGAGGACAGTTGCTACACAACACATCCATATTCTTGTGACTTTCTAGCCCCTTTTCTTGTACTATTACCTCTCATATGCAAGAATTTGACAATTGAGGAGGAATGATTGCATTGCAGTCTCACTTTCACGATGTTTTCCATAAGTCGATTCGGTTTGATTAATTGAGGTTAATGGGAAAAATGAATTGAATTGAATTGATTTTTCAACCCATGTTGTAGATTGAAATTGAACCTTCAATTTAGTTAAAAAAACGGTTTCGTCGGTTTAGATCTTAACCGCCTCCAAATAAAGCGATTTATTGGTTCGAACCAATTTTTTGACCGGGATTGAAATTTTGAACTACCAGCTCTAGTCCCAGCAGGACCGCGCCAGCCGCCCGCTAACGCCCTAGCACCAGGTCGCAGGTACCCTCTTAGGGTGTGTTACATGCCTGGTGAACGTGGCCATTTTTTTATGCTGCACAAACCAGAACAGATGAACGTCGCAGTTGCAGCAGATTCAGATGAGCCAACGTCATACAAGGAGGCCATGGCTGCACCAAATACAACAGATTGGGCGCAAGCCGTGCAACAGGAGATATAGTCGTAGGTGGACAACGGCACGTGGGAGCTGACTGAGCATCCACCTGGACGCAAGGTGATCAAGTGCAAGTAGGTGTTCAAGAAGAAGCGGGGAGCAGATGGCAACGTGGAATATTACAAGGTGAGGCTTGTCGCCAAGGGCTACTTGCAATAGGAGGGCATTGACTACACAGAAACCTTTGCCCCAGTTGCAAAGTTTGCCTCTGTGCGTACACTCATCTCTTATGCAGCAGCTGCGGATTTTGAGGTTCACTACATGGATATCAAGATGGCCTTCTTGAATGGTGACTTGGAGGAGGAAATGTACATGGAGGCGCCGGAGGGGTTCGTCATGGATGGCCAGGAGCACCTGGTTTGCAAGCTGCAAAAGTCGCTGGACGGCCTCAAGCAAGGGTCGCATGGTTGGAACCAGAAGTTGGATGCATCGCTGTAGTGCATGGGATTTGAGCGCAGCGAATGTGACTAGAGCGTCCATCGCTGGCAGCATGAGCATGAGGTCCTCATCATCATTTATGTGGATGACATGCTCCTCCTTCCCAACAGCATGTCTGCATTGCAGGAATTCAAGGAGGCGATGCAAGAGCGCTTCCAGATGTCTGATCTCGGGGAGGCATCCTACTTCCTTGGAATCCAAATCACGCGTGATCGAAAATCACGCTCTCTCTCGCTCGAGTAGAGTCATCACATCAAGGATGTCTTGTAGCAATTCCGCATGGCAGAACCGAAACCCATCAGGACGCCACAGGAGACGCGGCAGTACCTCATTAGTTTTAGTGGAGAAGCAAATGCAACTGAGCGGCAGAAGTACCAGAGCGTTGTCGGCAATCTCATGTACCTGATGGTGGCAACCAGGGCAGACCTCGCACAGGCTATAAGCGTTGTGAGCCAACACATGGCCAATCCCGGACCTGAGCACCAAAAGGCTGTAAAGCGGATCTTTTGCTACCTTGTTGGAACCATCAACATCGGCATCACCTACAACGGCAACGATATCAACATCATCGGCTATACATATCTAGATTGGGCTTCAGACACTGAGGACCGCAAGTCCATCTTTGGACATGTGTTCCTCATGAATGGCGGGGCCATCAGTTGGTGTAGCAAATGGCACGTGGTCGTGGCCACCTCAAGCACGGAAGCTGATTACGTCTCTCTCAGTTTTGGAGCCAAGGAAGCAGTTTGGCTTCAATGTCTCATGGCGGAGATGAGTAGGAGTGCGGCAGTTCTGGTTCCTGTGCACGTCAAGAAACAGAGTGTAATCGCACTCGCCAAGAATCCTGAGTACCATGCACACACCAAGCACATTGACATTGCATATCATTTCATCAGGCACATGGTGCAGGAGGGTGCTATCAAGCTAAAGTTTACTCCAACCAGCAAGGAGGTCGTTGATTTCTATACCAAGCCAGTGACCCATGAGAAGTAACAGTTCTACATGAAGGCATGTGGACTCAGCCCACTCTGACTACGGCAAAGTGGGAGATTGTTGGAGAAGGGTCCATCTAGCTCAATTTCAGGTCCACAGGAGCAAGTTTGAGGAAACTACTAGATGCTACTCCGATCGTCAATCCGTCTTCACTATTGGAAATAACAGGTGGCAAATTTTCTACGGTCCACGTTTCAGGCCGATCCAACAGTCGGATTGGGTGATATGAATTTTCAAAGTTTCCATGGTCATGGATCGCCAATGTCTGGATGAGCATGGGTGACGGCTCCATGCCTTAGCCTGAGAAAAGAAAAAGGCAAGAGGTCCAGGGTCAAAAAGGTCCTTGCTCTTAGGATTGCCTTGTCATAGTGTGCTGACTAGGATAAAAGTACCTCTTCCTATGTTTTAGGTGAGGTGAGATCTTTGTGTGCTAGCCATGGATACATGGCGATTCTCCATGTCATTTCCTCTCTTGTGTGAGATTGTGGACTCTACTGTGTGAGCCTTAGCCTCCATGGCTAAGTGGTGTGGCTTGTGAGAGGGCTGACTTGCCCAAGATCTGGCTCTATATGTACTCCATCATTTTGAGTAATTAAACAACCATTCTTTAGCACAATTGATGCCTTTTCAGTCCCACATGCTCATTGCTCCAAGGCTCCCTCTCTCCTCCAGTTTCAACACGAATGTCTACCGGCACCAAGTGTGTACAGATGAAGTCGAGGTCAAGAGTCGGCTGGCACTCCAACATCTCACGAACTGTGTTGAAGCTGGATGGAAGTCTCCTCAACAAGAGGAGGATGAAGCACATCTCTTCAACAGGGTTCTCAACAGCTCTCAGTTACTTTGGTCGATCCTTTGCCCTATCCAAGTACGGCTTTATCTTTTCACCATACTACATTTTTCATGCCATCATCTTGTCATCCAAAAGCATCAAGAATGCAAGATTCTTGCTCCCATGCTTCTTACATAAAATATCCTATCCCTCCTTTGTAGTAGCCTTGTCACTCACGTACAGAAGATGCGGGTTTGAGATGGCATTGAAAAGCAGCCTAAGCCTGCTTGTCCTTCTTCCACTCGTCATACGCCACCATTGTAGTTGTTGATGAACCTGCATCTGCTGTACCTTTTTGTGGAAGTTACCTGTCACTATCTGCACTATGATGATACTTTTTGCCCGTGGAACCGGAGCGAGCTCGTCGTAGATCACCACCTCCCAAAAGCCTCAATCCTGCAAAACGAGGCGATTACGGATCTTCCAAAATGTGAATTTGGTGTATCCCTCCGGCCTTTCCAAAGGCTAAGCTGCTGTTATATACCTGTTGCAACCATTTTTAGTCTTGGTAATGCTGAATCCTACCCTTGGGTGGCAGTGCTATCCCTGTTTCTGCCGTGGCTTCTGCGATAACTCTATCTGATAGAAAACGGACTATAGATGCCAGCAGACTAAAAAGTTGAAAAAATCAATCTATCAAAACAAAACTCAGCTCAAACCCTTTTGGATCGATCCATAAAACAGGGTTATCAATAGGATCCTGTTGATGACAAGACCCTCTTAAAAACAGGGTATGTTTCTACTCCTTCTACAGCTCAGACCAGCCAACATATAAACCGTGTTTCTCAGAAGAAAATCAATGGAATGCAAATAGTTTTACTTTACTCTTAAATCTTAGAAAACGCCTACCATTTGCATGTGCTATGTTTAAAAATTGAGTAAGAAATGAGCGGGTAATAATCATGAGAAGGCGACATTCTTACTCATAGAGAAGAGTGCAGTCCTATCCAACCTTGTTTTGAGCATAACTCGCAATCCGATCATTCGATCTTCCCAAACACAGAGTCCTGAAAAAGACTGTCTCACGAACTTGAAGATCTTGTTGTTCATCCTCTAATCTGGCCACGATTTGATCATAACACATCACTATAAAGGTGATGGTCTGCGTTGGCTAGAACTGGAAAAACGTGGCTTTGATACAAAACATTGGATCTGTAGGATAGAGGGAGTCTTGGAGCAGCGAGCATATGGGACTAAAAGGGTTTCCATTTTGCTGAAGAATGGCATCACTATTATTTATAATTCTATAGCTTGCACAAGTCAGCCCTCTTACATGCCACACCTCTTAATCATGGAGGCTAAGGCTCATACATAAGAGTCCATGATCTCACACAAGAGAGGAAATCAGCCTAGCAATCAGGCTGACCAGTGACAGACGACCTAGAGAGCTAGAGAATGCTCTCGTGATACTCTACTGGTCACATCACCCTAAATCCCATGGCAAAACGCCATGTGTCCATATCTAGCACACAAGGATCTCACCTTACCTAAAAAGCAAGGAGAGGTACCTTTATCCTAGTCAGCACACTCTGACAAGGCAATCCAAAGACCAAGGATCTTTTTGGATATTTCTCTCATCAGGTCTTTGTTGACCTGATATGCTCCTTGTCCATAGCTGATATTTGGGTAGGCATAGGTCGGACTAGGCATGCCCTGCTCCCTTGGAGTAAGTCCCCTAAGTCTGATCCAGATAGACAAGGCATGCACTGCTCCTTTGGAGCAAGTCTCCTTGGTCTCAACTAGATAGAATAGCCAGCAAATACTACCTAGGACAACTCCTTGTGGCTTAAACGTTCTACAGTTAGTCTATGGAGCAATAGGTCATAATGTCCAATCCCCCGGCCTAGTGACTAATCTCTTTTATGACCAAAAGGGGGACAGGAAGGCTCTAAGAGACATTCTGGAATACTCCATTGTCCTTCCTGGTGCTTGGCACCACTTGGCGGTCACACGGAGCGCCATGTAGGCAAGGAGGATAATGCAATCAAGATTGTCCCCTAAGTGGCTCATCCAAGGGGCCACTGCGCGCCTAGGCTAGAGGCTGGCTCTAGGACTATAAGAACGTGCCAGTTGCCTCTCATCGATTCTAGTTTCTTACCTTTGAGACTCCTCACAGAGTTGTCCACCACAGTCAGACACTAAAGAAACATTGGTTGGTCTAATCCCCAGGAGTTAGCTCCTTGTGCAAAAGTGACCAGGTGGTAAGGACACAGTGCAAGGATGTGATTCTTATGAACTGCTTAATGTGGAACCATGATTCTAAGAGTGATGTCTCCTAGTTGCAATAGTAGGAGCGGACGGCAAGTGCCATTGTGTCGGCCTTGTTTCCTAGTCTGTTACCT
Organism: Penium margaritaceum; assembly: GCA_023375785.1. Taxonomy (NCBI): domain Eukaryota; kingdom Viridiplantae; phylum Streptophyta; class Zygnematophyceae; order Desmidiales; family Peniaceae; genus Penium; species Penium margaritaceum. Next base: position 122,031 of record SZWC01001168.1, on the reverse strand, counting down.
GAGGCCAGTTGACAAAGGGTTATTGTCACACACTAACTAGTTGTAGGGTACGCTTCTGCGCGCTCTCTTGCCCTCTCTATATTAGAACATGTATCAGCTCCATGAGCTCCATCCGCTCCATCTACTCCATGTGCTCCATCAGTTCCAACGATGGGTACTGACACTTAGCAAACAAGGTTCAAGGATAAGCTCTGCCCTTGGAGGTACTACTCTTGGGCCCTAACCAGAATAAGCTCTGTCCTTTGAAGCACAACCTTGGGTTTGATGGAGTATGTTCTTCTCTGTTTGCAAATAATCAACAGCTAAGGGGTAAGCAACGGATCTGCACCTTCTAAACCGGTAAGAAACATCAGCCTATATCAGCCTACATCAGCCTCAACAAAGCAGAGAAGCAGAGAAGCATTGTGACGCCACCTACGACCCTCATTCTTGAGCAGATCGATGGTGGCATGACCAAGTTCACAAGGATTAACTTTCCCTTGTGGGAATGGTAGTTTGAGATTGTCATGAAAGTGTGCGGCTACTTGAAGATGGTCCTTGAAAAAAGGTTGAACCACCAAAGATGACCCTGCAATATGGAGTGCCAAAAACGAGATGGTGGTGGCCATCACTGTGACATCAGTGCATGAGTCACAGCATGCCCATCTCCAGAGCATGACACATGCATCGAAGGCTTATGAAAAACTTGCACGTGTACCCCAGTCAACCGCTCTGGCTAATCGCCTCTTCATCCTTCAAAAGCTGCTTGGGATGAGAGTGAGAAAGGGAGAGTCGATTCCGGACTTCCTGCTGCAGTTTGAAAGACTACTGCAACAAGTGACCCAGATGAGCTAGAAAATCAATACCAGCATGCAAGCAATGATCCTCCTCATGAGGCTACCTGAAAGCTGGGATCCTCATATCACCTTCCTTGGTGGATAGAAGGAGGAGGATTTGACATATGATGTAGTGTCCGAGTACGTACGCAATGAGGCCATGCGTCGCAACGGTAGTGAGGGTAACATTTCAGAACGGTAGTGGAAGCGATGGCGGTAGAAGAAAAGGTAATGGTGGCAGTGGAAAGGGTTCAAAGCATCCTCGAACATTCCATAACTATGGCAAGCCTGGGCATTGGGAACAGGAGTGCAAGGTATCCAAGAAGGAAGACGAAGATCATGGTGGTAGAAACGAGGGCAAAGGAAATGGTAAGAAGGAATTGATGAACATGATGGCTGCGATCGTGCCCGCTATCAAGGGAGCAGCACTGCTCAAGCATAGAGCCTACGGGCTAGCCATGGAGACATGGCGATTCTGCATGCGATTATGAGTTATGTGACCACTAGGAGTGAGCCAAGAGAGCATTCTCTAGCTCTCTTGGTTGTTTGTAACTGGTCAGCCTGATTGCTAGGCTGATTTCCTCTCTTCTGTGAGATTGTCGACTCTATAGTGTGAGCCTTAGCCTCCATGGCTAAGTGGTGTGGCTGGTGAGTGGGCTGACTTACCCAAGCTCTAGCTCTATATGTACTCCATCATTTTGAGTGGTTCAACAACCATTCTTCAGTACAACTCATGCCCTTTCAGTCTCGCATGCTTGCTGCTCCAAGGCTCCCTATCTCCTCTAGTTCCAACATTTGGTATCAGAGCCAACTTCTGCCAGTTTCAGCCCCTTAGGCCATTACTTTGAAAGTGATGGGTTAGCCTCAAACCTTGACCAAATTTGACAATCGACCACTCAGTCTTCAATTTCGCGAGACACGTTGTCCAACAAGCCCAAAAGCCCAAAGATCCAACGGTCGGATTTAGAGGTATGCTCAAAACAAGGTCGGCCAGGGCTACACTCTTTTCTATGAGTAAGATTGTCGCCTTCTAATGAACATAACTCCCTTTTTTCTTTGTCAAATTTAAGACGTGGAACATGCAAATTGTATTGTTTTTCCTAAGCATTTCATTGGTGTAAAAATGTTTGCATTCCATTCATTTGTTCAAGAGGAATGCCGTTTCCATGCTGCCTGATCCGAGTTGGAGTAGGAGTAGAAGCATACCCTTTTTTATGGGTTGATTTGAAATATTTTGAGCTGAATTTTGCAGTGGTGGGCTACGTTTTTCCAAATTCCCAATCTGTTAGTATCTACAGTCCATTTTCTGTGAGACAGATTTTTGGCAGAGATAGCAGCAAAAGCAAGGGTAACGCTGCACCCAAATCTAGCGCTAGGCATTCCCAAGGCTCAAAATGGCAGCAAAAGCCATTGTGAAAGGTGCCCAGCCTTTGGAGAGGCTAAACAAACGTTCCAACTTCATGTTTTGCAAAATCCGTACCCAACTCTTTTTGGAAGAGAGGGGCTTGTGGAAGGTGATGAGCGGTGACGAGTCAGCTCCAGATCCAAAGGGAAAAGGCATCACTATAGTATAGGATGTGGCGGGGAAGACGCCGCAGAAAGGTGCATTAGATGTGAGTTCATCTACAACTGCAACAGCGGCATATGAGGAGTGGAAGAAGAAGGACAGGCAAGCCTACAGGTTGCTTGTCAATACCATCTCCAACCTGCATCTTCAGTATGTGAGTGACAAGGCTACTGCAAAAGAGGGGTGGGACGCGTTCTGCAAGAAGTATGAGAGCAAGGACCCTGCATTCCTCATTCTTTTGGAGGAGAAGATGATGGCGTTCAAAATGAAGGGTGGTGAAGGAATGGACGCGTACTTGGACAGCACAAATGAGCAAGTAAAGTGGGTGAAAGCAGCGGGCAACCCTGTGGAAGAGACGCGTTTCATAATCCTCTTGCTGGAGGGACTCCCAACAAGCTACGATGCTGTTCGAGATATATTGGAATACCAGCCAACTCTCAACCTGGACTTCATCTACACGCACCTGGTGCAGGTGGAACTGCGTCATGATGCAGCAAAGTGCAATGTGGACGGTAGTAGTGAAGCAGCTTTTATGGCCATGGGCTCACGCAACCAATAGCAACAGCAGTGTAGGCAGCAGAGATGTAAGACGAAAGGCAAGTGCCACTATTGCCATAAGGAGGGGCACTACAAGAAAGATTGTTTCAAGTTCAAGAGGGACAAGAAAGAGCAGCAGCAGTCCTCGCAACATCAGCAAAAGCAGGAGTCTCCCCAGCACTAGCAGCAGTAGTCACAACAGGGCCAGCAGCAGCAGCAGCAGAACCAGACCGGCGTGTGCCACTTTGGCAACATGAACGTAGCAAAGGAGGTGTGCGACCGTCTCTTCATGGCAAAGTCTGACATGTCGTAAATGAAGAAGGTGGATCTGGCGTGGTACAAGGACTCATGGTGCACCAAGAGATTGATGTACCATAATGAGTGTTTTACGCAGCTGCTCTCAATCCCCCAACCTATTGCTTTGGATGATGATCGGGTAGTGCATGAAAAGGGGATTGGGATTGTGGATATGTGGTTTGAGACCCCATGTGGCATTGGAGTGGGAGTGTTCCATGGCGTGCTGTATGTACCTGATGCTGGGTTCAACCTTCTCTCAGTATCCTCCCTCACCAACACAAGACTGCGAGTCGTCTTTGATGACGAATATGGCTACATCCTTGAAAGAGAAACAAGAGAGGAGCTAGCTAGGTTGGTGAAGGAAGGCGACATATACCGCCTGTTGGGGACAACCAAGTTCTCGCATAAGAAGAGTCTTATTGTAGTGGTGCAGGCGATAGATGGAAAAATCTGGCATGCGCGTTATGGCCACATCAGCATGCGCACCTTGCGGCAGCTTCAAACCAACAGATCGTGCGTGACTTGCTCACCATGTCCAATTTTGAGTCGTATTTGTGCATTGGCAATTTTGAGGGGAAGCTGCGTCGCAAGGCGTTCTCTGAAGCAAGGAAGTGTGCGAAGGAGGAGCTGGAGCTGGTCCACATAAACTTGTGTGACCCAATGCAAACCCAGAGCTTTGGAGGCTCTAGGTACTTCCTAACATTTATTGATGATTTCAGCCGTTACACTGTTATGCACTTCCTTGCTTCCAAGGACCAGTGCTTCGATAGATTCAAGGAGTTCAAGGCAATGGTGGAGAACCAAACTGGCAAGAACATCAAGGCGCTACGTAGCGATCGTGGTGTAGAACACCAAAGCAAAAACTTCCATGATAACCTCACAGCAGTTAGGATCAAGGTGCAGCGTACTACACCATACTCGCTACAGCACAGTAGAGTAACAAAACGCGCCATCCGCACCATCATTGAGTCCACGCGCTCCATGCTGCACAAGGCTCGGCTGACCTACTACTTCTAGGCCGAAGCTGTGAGCACTGTAGTCTATATCAAGAACCAAAGTCCAATTAAGGCACTGGAGCAGATGTTGTCGTATCAGGCGTGGTTTGGCAAGAAGCCATGCGTGGACCATATTCGCACGTTTGGCAGCTTGGTACACATGCATGTATCCAACGAGAAGCGGCAGAAGTGGGACGCGAAGAGCGCGTAGATACTAATGATTGGCTATAACGTGGTAAGGCCTATCGACTCTACGAGAGGAATACAGGCCACGTCATCATCTCTAGGGATGTCGTTTTCAAAGAAAGTAACGTCATCGACACCAATATCATCTGTAAAGAGGCAGCAAAACCAGAACCCGACGAAGCAGTGGGAGCAGAAAATCTCCCAGATCCTGTCTCTCCTAACCCTTCCTCTATTGTGACAGTGGGATAACCACTCTACTCTCCCATGTCTGATGTAGGAGATACAACGGGATTGTTCACATAACCAAAGGAAAGAGATGGAACACCACCAGAAGCAGCAGTTGTGCCAGCAACACGACAAAGCCGCCTGCTAACGCTCCAACACTAGGTCACAGGTACCCTCTCAGGGTGCGCTACAAGCCTGGTGAGCGCGACCATTTGTGGATGCTGCAGAAACCATAATAGATGAACGTTGCAGTTGCAGCAGATTCAGATGAGCCAATGTCATACAAGTAGGCCATGGCTGCACCAGATACAGCAGATTGGGCGCAAGCTGTGTAGTAGGAGATAGAGTCACAGCTGGACAACGGCACATGGGAGCTGACAGAGCATCCACCTAGACGCAAGGTGATCAAGTGCAAATGGGTGTTCAAGAAGAAGCAAGGAGCAGATGGTAACCTAGAAAAAAACAAGGCGAGGCTGGTTCCCAAGGGCTAATCGCAATAGGAGGGCATCGACTAGACAGAAACCTTTATCCCTGTTGCAACGTTTGCCTCTGTGGGTACGCTCCTCTCTTATGCAACACCCAAGGACTCGAGATTCAGCACATGGATGTCAAGATGGCATTCTTTAATAGTGACTTGGAGGAGGAAATCTACATAGAGAAACTTGAGAGGTTTGTTATGGACGGCCAGGAGTACCTGGTTTGCAAGCTACATAATTTGCTCTACGACCTCAAGCAAGCATCGCATGCTTGGAACCAGAAGTTGGATGCGGCACTCTAATGCATGGGGTTCGAGCGCAGCGATTATGACTCTAGTGTCTATTGGTGGCAGCATGGGCATGAGATCCTCGTGATCATTGTCTATGTGGATGACATGCTCCTCCTTTCCAACAGTGTGTCTACACTACAGGAGTTCAAGGAGGCCATGAAGGAGCGCTTCCAGATGTCTGATCTTGTAGAGGCATCATACGTCCTCCACATCCAAATCACGCGTGACTGCAAATCATGATCTTTTTCGTTACATCAGAGTTGGTACATCAAAGATATCTTACACAGATTTGGCATAGCAGAGGCCAAAGCCATCGGCACGCCGTTGGAGACGCGGTAGTACCTCGTAAGTTTCAGCGGAGAAGGAGATGCAGCTGAGCGGCAGAAGTACCAAAGTACTGTCTGTAGTCTCATGTACCTGATGGTGGCAACTAGACCAGACCTTGCACAAGCTGTGAACGTTGTGTGCCAACTCATGGCTAACCTGGACCTGAGCACCAGAAGGCAGTGAAGCGAATCGTTTGCTACCTTGCCGAAACCATCAACATCGACATCACCTACAAACGGCAACAACAACAGCATCATCGGCTACACACACAAAGATTGGGCTCCAAACCCTAAAGACCGCAAGTCCATCTCTTGACATGTGTTCCTCATGAATGATGGGGCCATCAGCTGGTACAACAAGCAGCATGTGATCATGGCCACCTCAAGCAAGGAAGCTGAGTACATCTCCTTCAGTTTTGGAGCCATGGAAGCAATTTGGCTTCAGCATCTCATGGCGAAGATGAGTGGGAGTGCAGCAGTTCCGGTTCCCATGCACGTGGATAACCAGAGTGCAATCACACTCGCCAAGAATCGCGAGCACCATGCTCGCACCAAATGCATCGACATCGCCTATCATTTCATCAAGCACATGGTGTAAGAGGATGTTATCAAGCTGGAGTTCACTCCAATAGGCAAGCAGGTCGCTGATTTTTGTACCAAGCCAGTGACCCGTGAGAAGCAGCAGTTCTGCGTGAAGGCATGTGGACTCAACCCACTCTGACTGTGACAAAGTGGGAGATTGTTGGACATAGGGCCTTCCGGCTCAGTTTCAGGTCCATATGAGCAAGTTCCATGAAACTACCAGATGCCTACTCTGATCGTCATTTTGAGACCGTCATCTCGAGACCATTCTTTATAGACCATCATTTTGAGACTTGAGACCATCAATTCGAGACTGTTGTTTTTAGACCGTCTTTTTGAAACCATCCTTTTGATACCGTCATTTTGAGATAGTCATTTTGACATTGTTATTTTGGGATTGTTGTTTTGAGAATATCATTTTAAGACTGTAGTTTTACATCTGTCATTGTGAGACCTTCATGTTTAGACGGCCATTTTGAGACTGTCATTTTTAGAGTGTCATTTTAAGACTGTCATTTTGCGACTATCAAATTGAGACATTTAAATGAGGACTTTCAATTTGAGATTATAAATGTGAGGCTATCATTTGGAGATTGTCATTTTTAGAATGTCATTTTTAGACTACCATTTTTAGAGTGTCATTTTGAGACTGTTGTTTTGAAATTGTCTTTGTGAGAGTTTTGTTTTGAGACTGTCATTTTGAAAGAGTCATATGAAACTATCATTCGGAAACTATCATTTTGAGACTGTCATTTTGAGACTGACATTGTGAGACTGTCATTTCAAAACTATCATTATAAAACAGTCATTTTGAGGCACACATTTTGAACAGGTAATTTAGAACGATGTTTTGAGACTGTCATTTCTAGGTTGAAGTTTTGGAACTATCATTTTGAGACTGTCGTTTTGAGACAGTGAACTTGAGACTGTCATTTGGAGACTATCATTTTTAGACTGTCGTTTTGAGACTAAGATTTTGAGACTGTCATTCAAAGACTGCAATTTGACACTATCGATTTGAGACTACCAATTCAAGACTGCCATTTTGAGACTGTCATTATGAGACTATCTTTGTACAACGTTCACTTTAAGACTGACATTTTGAGACTTCCATTTTGAGACTGTTATCTCGAGATTTTCATTTTGAGATCGTCATTTTTAGACCATCGTTTTGAGACCGTCATTTTCAGACCGTCATTTTTAGACCGTCATTTTTTTAGATTGGCACTTTATGACCATCATTTAGTAACCATTTTTTTTAGACCGGCATTTTGAGACCGTAATTCTCAACCGTCATTTTGACACCGTCATTTTGAGACTCTTGTTTTGAGACTGTCATTTTGAATCTGTCATTATGAAACCGTCATTTTTAGATGGTCATTTTGAGAGTCTCGTTTTGAGACTGTCATTTTGATACTGTCAATTTGAGACTATGGATTTGAGGCTATCATCTTGAGACTGTCATTTTTGGACTGGCATTTCTAGACTATGATTTTGACTTCCATCGTATGATTGTTGTTTTGGAGTTTTCCTTTTGAGATTGTCATTTTGATACTGTACATTTGAGAATTTTGTTTTGAAATTGTCATTTTAAGACTTTCATGTGAAGACTGTCATTTTGAGACTACCATTTTGAGTTTGTCATTTTCAGAATGTTATCTCAAGGCTGTCAATTTGAGACTTACACATGAGACTGTCAGTTTGAAACGACCATTATCAGACACTCATTTTGAATCTATCACTTTGAGACTTTCATTTTCAGACTGCCAATTTGAGACTTTCATTTTGAGACGGTCATTTTGAGACGTTCATGTTGAGACCGTAAGTTTTAGAATATCACTTTGAGATTGTCATTTTGAGATTGTCATTTTGAGAGTTTTATTTTGGGACTGTCATTTTGAGACTGTCATTTTTAGACTGTTTTTTTGAGACCATCATTGTGAGACTGTTTTGTAGAGACTTTCATGCCCGACTGCCATTTTGACATTTTCATTATGAGATTGTCATTTTGAAACTGTCATCTTGAGACTATTGTTTGGAAACCGCCATGTTAATGCATTCATTTTTCAACTCAAATTTTGAGACATAGATTCAGAGACAGTCATTGTGAGGCTGGTGTTTTCATACTGTCATTTGAGACTGTCATTTTTAGACTGTCAAATTGAAGTTTCATTTGAACACTGTCACTTTGAGACTTTCATTTTGAGACTCTCAATTATAGAGTATCATTGTGAGACTGTCATTTTGAGACTGTTATTTCGATATTGCCATTTTGAGACTGTCAATTTCATATTGTCAATTTGAAATTGCCATTTTGAGACTTTCATTTTAAGAGTGCCATTTTGAAACTTTTATTGTAGGACAATCATTTGAGACTTTCATGTTGAGACTTGTCATTTTGAGATTGTCATTTTGAGACTTTCTTTAGGCTGTCATTTTGAGACTATCATTTTGAGACTGTTTTTTTTAGACTATCATTTTGATACTATCATTTAAGACTATCAGTTAGAGACTCTCATTTTGAGACTATCATTATTAGAATGTCGTTTTCAGACTGTCATTTTGAAAATCTCATTTTGAGACTCTCATTTTGAGACTCTCATTTTAAGACTGTCTTTTGAAATGTTTGTTTGAGACTATCAGTTTGAGAATGTCATTTTGAAAGTGTCATTTTCTGATTGTCTGTTGGAAACCTAACCTATTATGGACACAAACCTCTGACAATGTGGCATAGTTTGTGTCCAAACGGATGAAAGTTATAAGTGACATGCTTGGGGACTCAGGATGGAAAAAGAAAAGCAAGAGGGGCTGAGAGAGGTCGCCACTCTCTCTATCTCTCTCTCTCTCTCCCTTCCTGCCTTTCCTACCTGTTATGCACTACTCTGTCCTATCCTAGTGGTTGTGTTAATTACGTCCAGCACAATCCCCCTATGGACCGTCCCAAGGTGCTTGACAGCGACTTGTACTCTACAAGTACCCAAGGGATCAGTCTGGTTAATTTAGTGGATGAAGACTAAAGACCAAGAAAAATAGAGAGAATACTGTTGATCTCTTATACCCCTTTTCTATTGCTTTGTTTTGGACATGCACAGGATAGACTTGGCATCCACTGCTCTCCTCAAGTATGTCTCCCAGGTGTTATCCACATAGACAAGGCATACACTGCTCCTTTGGAGCACGTCCCCTTGGTCTAAACTGGATGTTATAGCCACCAAGGACTTTCTTTGACAACTCCTTTTGGCCTAGACGTTCTAGAGCAGGTCGGTAGAGCAAAAGGTCACAGGGTTGACCCCTTAAAGTGGTATATTTTCGTTATGATCAAAAAGAGACAGGAAGCTTTTGAGAGACATCTCAGAATATTCCAAGATCTTTCTTGGTGGATAACGCCACTTGGCAGTCACAGAGCATGCCATGTAGGCAGGATGGATGATGCCATCCAGATTGCCCCCAAATGGCTCCTCAAAGGAGCCACTGCGCGCCTAGGCTAAAGGCCGGCTGTAGGAATGTACGTACGTGTCAGTTGCCTGTGGTTCATTATAGTTCTAACCTTTGAGACTCTTAATAGAGTTGTCTCAAAATACATACACTAAAGAGGTATTTGTTGGTCTAAGCCCCAGGAGTTAGCTCCTCGCATGAAACTGACCAGGTGCTAAGGACACAGTTACAAGGGAATGATTCCTATAAATAAATCAACGTGGAAAAGTGATTTTGAGGGTGATATTCCCTCCTACTTGAAATTATAGGAGCGGCCGGCAAGTGCCATTATGTAGGCCTTGTTTTGTAGTCCGTTGCATCCGGCCTGTTGAAGGCACACTTCCAAGCACTGTCCCGCCTCCTGTGTTTGTAGTGCACATCTTCTCCAACAACTCTTTCTGCTCCATCTACTCCATTTGCTCCAATAGCTCCAATGGCAGTTGTTGGCACATAGTGAACAAGGACCAAGGACAAGCTCTGTCATTGGAGACACAACCCTTGGACCCAAAGCAGGACAAGCCCTACCCATGGAGACACAACCCTGGGTTTGCTAGAGTGCATTCTAGTCTATATGCAAGTGATTAACGGATAAGGGGATAAGCAACGGATCTGCACCTTCCAAATTGGTAGGAGGAAACAGCTTACATCAGCCTACATCGGCCTCAACAGAGCAGAGAAGTAGAGTAGCTGAGAAGGAGAATGAATACACCCATTGCGCTCAGTTTTCAACAGGAGTGGTGACGACTACCGCACCTTTGCATTTTACATGAAGATGGTTTCCTGAACAAAGGGAGTACTCTAGGGAGTATTTTGTGATGCACCAACAGCAATTGACAATGCCAGTCCCACTATGGCAGAATGAACGGTTAGAAGTGGCGCCGTCAATAGGCCTCATCTCTTTTGGCCATGTAATTGGAGGAGCGGCTAAATTATATGATCCACGACAGCAATGTGGACCTTTGTCCAGGGGCAGTGTGGAAAGCTCTCAAACAACAGTATGACACAATAAGTGCTGAAGAGCTTTTCCATCTCGTATCAGATTTTCATACACAGAAAATGGAGGAAGACACCAGGCTAGAGGACCACGTCACGCATCTCAAAAACCTAGCTGCACATATCACTGTCCAAAGCGATATCAAATTTTGTCCAAATTTTGTAGTACTTTAATGTCTCAAAATACATAAACTAAAGAGGTATTTGTTGGTCTAAGCCCCAGGAGTCTTCTTTGGACTTCTGTCTGGCTTCAAGAACCATTAAAGTACTACAAAATTTCAACAATGATGGGAGGGAAGTTGATGGGAAGATATCTCAGATCGGCACTGCTCTTCAACGTCACGCCCACACCTTCTAGCTCTTGAGAAGACTGTCCAAGCTTGTATGTCGGATGAAGTCCAGTACATCAAAGAAAATGGAGGTGAGATTGGACTATACTCCACGTACCGATGATGACCCGACCGGTAAACCAAGAAAATCCCATCCTATGGCAACCATCCATGTAACAATTAAGCAACACTTGCAATGTTTCAAGGACCATAAACATAGCAGCATCATTCCCCATGTCCCTACGTGCATTCGGATGAATGCATCTGCTAGAGCTGTGGGCAAAAAGGTCATTTACAAGCTGACTGCCCAACACAACAAAGACAAGCCTGATTTCAAGGGCATAAGTAGTCGACATCACAACATACCATGTTTGTCATCAGCCAACCATCATCAGCCATTGCTGCATTATCAAACTTCATGGCTGACTTCTACACTCTACTCTCAAGTTTCACAGGTTAACAAAACTTCAACTTCACAGATACAACATAGCTGACTGACAACATCCCTCAGCTGAACCTGTTGAGAGATGATTACGATAAGTCACAGCCCAAGAAGCCTCATGACACACCACCACAGGAAGACGACGATTCATAACAGCCTATCTAAGAGGAATTGTACATGTGTGTGGTGGACTACGCATTCTCCTTGCTGCCAGAATCTGGCATGGATTATAGATTCCGGCTGTACCAAGGACATGACCTGACACAAAGAATGGTTTGCCAGTTAGAGCCAGTTTCCAAAACCCCATGGAGTTGGGGTTGGTGATGGCCGTCTGATCCATGCTTACGATATTGGAGCAGTCAAGGCTCTAATAAATCTAAAGGGAAAACAACTTCTTCATTCTTTTGACAATGTTCTCTACGTCCTAGAGCTGGCATCAAATCTTCACTCAGTTGGAAAAATCAACACAACAATCTCAACGTTTTACTTGATGTTGAAAAGAGCTGTAAATGTTTTGACACAAACGCCAGCCGGCTGCTCTTTCAACACGGACTGGAAATTTGACCATTCTGGACTCTTAAGAAGTTCCCTCAACAATGATCTCAAATGATCCCGAGGTTGCCTTCATGGCCACATCAACCTCAACCGCCGACGCCACATCTTCCAGGATCGAATCACCACCAGGAGCAGAGCTCTGGTACAAACGTCTGGCACACATCAGCTACACCACCCTACAGAGGATGGCAACAGAACAGATGGCACATTATCTTCCTTCTACACTAATGCCGCCGGCCACCCCTTTTCCTTGCAGTGGCTGTCTTTCAGGAAAGCATCATCAACAGCGGTTCAAATCATATCCCACCATCAGCACAGAAGCACCCTTGGAGCTCATTCACATGGACTTGTGCTACATCAAGGAGGAATGTTTTGAAACAAGCACAATTTCCTCGTCATTGTCAACATCTACAGTCAGTATGTCTTCATCAGACTGCTCCACTACAAAAGTGACGCCCCAGATGTCAACAAGTCTTGGGTGTGCCTGGTGGAAAATGAGAAGGTCCTCAATGTCAATAATTTCCGAAGTGACAGTGGTAGTGAGTTTGTGAACAGTGATGATGCTGGTGAAGAAACTCATTTGTCACTTAATTTATTGACCTAATCTTCAAGACGTCATGCACCGTCCTGACTCCTCCAAGAGGCAAGCAGCTACTCAAGAAGAGTATGATCAGTTACTCTAGCAAGGCAAATGGGACTTGGCTCTCAAGCCTTCCACTACACAAGCAGTAGCGTGCAAATGGATCTTCAAGACCAAACTTGACAGTGCAAGAGAGCCTAAATGCTACAATGCGTGAATGTTTGTGTCTGGCTACAGCCAAGTTCTAGGCATCAACTGTAGCAACGTGTTAGTGCCCGTGGCAAAATCTTCATCCATTTGTGTCATCCTCGCCCCGGCAGCCACCAACAACTGGCACCTTCACCAGATTGATGTGAAGGGTGCATTCTTCAACAAGGATCTCAAGGAAAAAATCTATATGACTCAGCCAGAAGGAAGGATTGGTCGATGTCGCTCGTGCTACTCACGTCTGTCGCCTCAACCGCTCCCATTATGGCCTCAAGCAGGGGCCTCGGCAATGGAACCAAAAGATCCATGAACTATTTGTTGAATCAGGGCTCATTTGCCTACACGCCGATCACATTCTCCACTACTGCCATGGGCCATCCAAGTTGGGAGTCGATCTGTATGTTTGACAACCTCATTCTGTTGGGCCGGCACTCCTTGACATCAGCCGCTTGTAAGACCAACTGTCTCACCATTTTCAAATGAGTGACATGGGACCACTCAAGTACTACCTTGGGATTCACAGTCATCGTGCAGGTACTCAGCAGCCCATCGTACTCAATCAAGGCACATATGCTTAATGCATCACAGATAAGTCCAGCCTTGGTGACTCCAAGCCAATGGCCATGCCCCTGGATGCATAGCACGGCCTCACCAAGCCAGCTACACCAACTGACCTCCTTCCTGCTAGCGATGCCAAGGTGTTCCCCAACATTTTTGGCTCTTTGATGTACACTTCTATTGCTAATTGGCCGGATCTCTCAAACGTCGTGGACATTTTGAGTCAAAGCTGCCAAAACACAAAATCAGCCCACCTTGTCGGCGCCAAAATACGTGTTTTCTATCTTGGCACTACGGTGTCACTTGGCATCCGGTACTTTACTGGTTCCTGTGACGTTGACCTCTGTGGGGATCACACCACTAGCCGCTCCACTTTAGGCTATGTGTTTCTTCTCAATGGTGGTCCTATCAGCTGGCATTCAAAGAAACAATCAGTCACCCTCCCTTCCATGGAAGCTGAGTACATTGCAAAAATTGAAGCTACTCGTGAGGCAGTCTGGCGCCGGATGCTTCTCACCAAAATTGGTTTCGACAAGTTGGATCCAGCCAATGTCAACTGCGACAAGGAAGGAGCTATTTCTCTCTCTAAGGATCCCGCGCTTCATGACCTCACCAAGCATGTGCGACAGCAGTATCACTTCGTCTGTGACGCCATCGCCAATGACAAAGTCAAGATTCTGTACATCCCCATAGAACTTCAAACAGCTAATATCTTCACCAAAGCTCTCTCTACGAATCGCCACGCCTCTCTCTGCTCGCCTCTTGGTCTCACTACTCTCTCCCCTCAGCCTCTTGGGCCACCTCTCTTCATTCCTCCTATATGAGGCATTGGAAAGGAGGGAGGCATCTTTGGCCCCTCCGTTTCCTTTGTTCTCCTTCTTTGTTCCCCCCACATGAGGCGTTGGAATGGACGAGGAGAAAAAACAAAGGTTTGGTTTTCCTCATTGCCTTTGCTTTCCTGCCTTCTGCTGAATTTTTTCCCTTTTCCTTGGCCCAGCTGCCGCGTTCCGGATTCCCTATAATGCGGTGTCGGATCTTGTGGCGGCTCTTTGGCCCTCTTTCCCTTCTCCTGCCTTCTCTCCCGGTCTATCTGTGCCTTCTCCCTTCCCCCCATATGAGGCGTTGGCCGGGATGGGTGCTCTCGGACACTACGTGTGCAACGCCATGCTTCTGCCAGCTTTAGGTTCCCTCTTCACGCATGTCCTGCCTGAGTACTGCGCCCGCCTCCATGCGCATTGCATCCTCTCTCCTCCTTGACTTTGCGCTATGGTCCTCGCTACACGACATACTTCTCCTTGACTTCTTGACCACCGCCCTCCTGCATTTTTCTCCAGATATATTTGACTTTTTTCCATGGTGAGTCTTCCTCGCTTGGCTCGGCTCACACAGGGATGGGGGAAAAATCCATTGGTGACGTGCATCTCTCTGCCTTTCCCTCATCACGGGCTCCGTCTTTGTGAGAGGAAGTTTTTCATTGTGCACATCCTTCTGGCATTTGTGGCACAAGGGGGTAATGTTAGCAAATGCTCAACTCCCTTGTTCATGATCCGAATCCAGATCTGATGATGTCTTCTGAAAGTGCACGTCACAAACATGCTCTAGCTCAAGTTCAGCCAAATCCAATGACTAAATCTGAAGATTTGTTCAAAAGAATAAAGTTGCATATTTCTACCCAAACTGCCAAAAAATGACATACTTGGTGCTCCAACTTGCCACAGACTAAAATGGCAAGAGGGCCAGGAGAGAGGCCGCAACTCTCTCCTAAACCTCCGCCTACCTTCCTACCACTTTGTCTTATCCTGCTGGCAGGGTCAGTTATGCCCAGCACGATCCCCCTGCGGACTATACAGGTGCGCCTGCCATGGCCACTACTTTATGTACCTACTTCTTTACAACATCAGTGTGAATAAACCATATACGTGTCCGTAGGGATTGCAGAAATCCACTGAGGGGGCCTAGCAGTGAAGCAAAGGAGTGACCAAGATTGTGACCGCTAGCTCCTCTTAGTTTTGGCGCTGACGTGGCACTTGGGGAGCGAAAGAACCCGATTAGAGACCAAGAGACGGGAGCAACGTGTAATCCTAAATGGCGATCCCATGGTTGAATATGTTAGAAGATGTCATGTACAAGCTGGAGTAGAAGCAGGCAAAAGCAGCAATAGGTACGGAAGGGCTGGAGCGTGACGACAACAAAGGGATGAGGACAAGAGCAAAGAGTTAGCCGGAAAAGAGGTAAGAGTAGGCACAAGAAGCGACAGTGAGGGGCCTGAGTGAGGAGTGATGATGGGCACACTGGGAGAATGTCTACATGGGAGAAAGCTCCTCGATGAGTTCAGTAGAGTTGAGCGGAGGAGCGAGAGTGACAATGCAAAAGGATGCAAGAGCCTTGATGAGAGATAAGATGGCAAAGAGTGAGTGAGAGAGGAGAGGCACAGTGGAGACATGGTGGTGAGGGCCGTAGAACCAAAGACAGACAGGATGAGGAGACTGTTTTGGGTTAAACATGGGAGGGAATGAACATCCTCCGTGTATACATCAGAATAGGACAAAATAGCAAGAGCAAAGGCTTCTTTTAGCTAGCCGGACGTGGGTGACAAGTGTCACATTATTAGGGGATAACTTGAATGTCAACCCAACGGTCCGAGGGCGAGAGAGCCGTTTCTCAAGGTGGTTTTGCCCAGGGACCTCAACCATTATTGAGAGAGGCTTTTTTCTACCAGAGAGTGTGTCCTTGGTCAGTTTCTTGGAGGTCCTCTTGACACCTCCCTCAAAACTGATAGAGTGCATCCAATGAGTCGGTCAGTCTGAGTGCTCATCTGATGCCTGGTCCTCGTCCGAGAAAGTTGTTTCTACTCATCGTGAAGAAGGTGGGCTATGGAGGCATTCATGAGGAGGAACTCCCAGCGGTCTTGAGAGATTTCTTGCATTGATCCGTTATACATGAATCTGCCACCATGGAAGCCCTCTTGTTCTTGTGTTCATCTCTCTAAGTTGTATCATAAGTGCATGTATGTCAGATATTGTGACATCATAGAGTCAGAGATCAGAGCAGAAGGGGAGTTCTGTGGTAGGGCTTGATACTCATCATTAAAGTAGTTGTACCAGTATCTAGTGACTTCTTCTTTGTCCTCAAAGGTTGTACGGGTCATGGTGGAAGTTGTCAGACATTATCTCGGAGATCACTTCAAGGGGTACAGCCACTGATAAGGGTGTACACGAGTCCAGACTCTCGAGTCTGGACCCAGACTCGGACTCGCGAGTCCGAGTCAGGGTCCAGACTCGGACTCGCGAGTCTCGGCTGAGACTCGCGAGTCCACGGACTCGCGAGTCCGAGGCACTCAGACTCGCAAATCCGGTGAAAAAAACTTATGAGTCTGTGGAAGAACATACAACCAAATAGCCATTTCTTCTCTCCTATTCACATTTTTTGTTCCTCATGTCATCAAGCATGCATATACATGCATGAAATGAGTCCATTCACTAATGTTTCTTGTATTTTAGCATTGTAACTACAGTATTTTACCCCCTCCATACTTTCATGAGAGCTCCTCTTAGACTCTTGAGTCCGAGTCGAGTCTGGGACCCTGGAATCGGACTCCCGAGTCAGGGTGTGGACTCGGACTCGCGAGTCCGACTCGCGAGTCTCAGCTTTTGGTGAACACCCTTAGCCACTGAGAAAGCAAAGAGTGACAGCGCAGGTTCATCTCCGGAGACATAGGACCTATGTTTGAGTGGTCTCACGACCGACCATTGTGCGAGCCTCGCCAAGGCCAAGCCAATAGTTTAGTACAACAATGGTCAAGGAAAACACACCTGCGGAAATTGCCCCTGCGCACGTCACTCCTCTATGCGTACGGCTAGTAAAGCGGAATCGTGGTCTCAAGGCGCTCCTCGTTCTCCCTCGCCCGAGTCGCCACCTCACTCATGTGCCCGCTCGACGAAGCGCGCTAGGCGAGGCGCTCCTTGTTCTCCTATTTGTATTGCTTGTATTCTATTGTTCTCAATAGAAATCAATCCATTGGATTCCTCTTCACGCTCACCCTCTGGGCCGCCTCCAGTCCTTTCGCCCTCATTGCCTCTCAGCATCCGTGCTCTCACACTGCACCCAATTCTTTTCCTCTTACGTCACTCATATATCAGCAATTCCCGCACCTTTGAGGAAGCTTCCTTCCTTCTCTCCAAGAGCTGCGTCCACTCAAGACATCCAATCCTTAGTGCCCGCACCTTCAGTGTTGCACCCATAACACATTTACCCGCTGTCCTTCCTCTTTTTCTTCCATTCCGCTTTCCGTCGTCGCTTCCACTCTGCTTCTACTTATGGTGCTACCTGAAGCACAATGCTCGTCATTGTGATCACGTCCACTCAACAGCAACACCTGCAATCTTATGACATGGTATCAGAGCCCAAGTGACACACCTGGCTCTTTCATGCTCGTCGTTGTTGACCGCACCCACTTCCACTTCAGCCAAGCTCTTCCGCATCAAAGAATCGTGGTCATCACAAGAACTGCGGTGGCACCGCATCTTCTGACTAAGGTGTTGTGGTGGCACCATTCCACTTCCTCCTAGTGATATCGTGCACGTGGCCTGTCCCTACGTCCACACTCCTCATCATCAACAGCAGCTTTCACTCCTCCACCATCATTTTCGCTACTCGAATGGACGAGGTTTCATACATGCGCTCAAACATTGACTCAGCATCATTCGTCATTGCTTTGTCTGCTCTTCCTCCTCCGAACATCATCATCATCAACTTCCTTGACATTGCCTTGTGCCGCCATCTCATGCC
Source organism: Penium margaritaceum (assembly GCA_023375785.1). Lineage (NCBI taxonomy): Eukaryota > Viridiplantae > Streptophyta > Zygnematophyceae > Desmidiales > Peniaceae > Penium > Penium margaritaceum. The sequence goes on along the minus strand of SZWC01001168.1, from coordinate 103,809 downwards.
GCTATCTCGAGCCGCCCTCCTAGTCTGCCATCAGGCACTCCTCACCATCAGCTTGCTGCTGCTTTCACATCAACTGCATCATGGCCTCCGCCCTCACTTTGTGTGGTCTCTCCAAACTCACTGTGAAGCCGGATAGGACCAGCAAGTACAAGCTGTGGAGAGACTTGGTCTCTCTCTTCTTCGAGACTCAGAAGGTTGAGGGAGTCACACTTGGTGACCTCCTCACCAACACTGACACGGGGGTGAAACCACCTGATACCGCTGCACCTGCTACACCCGCAACTGCTGCAACTGCAGGAGGCAACTCCTCCGACATAACTGTGTACAATCCTCCTCCTCAGAATGCATCCTCATCTTCCGCTCCTGCTGGCACAACCACAATTGGATCTTCAACTGCCACGGGTACTGCTACTACAGCATCCACCATCACCCGCGCCACCTAGAATGCCGCCAACAGCACCGCCCTCATGACCATCATGACAACCTCCTCTCCCGAGCTGCATGAAGATATCCGCACTCTCGGCTCCAAGAACCATGAGGTCCGGAAGGCCCTTGAAGATCATTTCAGCAAAAACACCTTGACTGCCTGCGGCATCAAAATCATGTCGCTTTTCTCTGTGCCCTTTGTCGCCCAAACCAACATCAGCTACATTGCCGTCGTCAGCACCATCGCCTGTGACCACAAAGAAGTGAAGATTGACTTTTCGCCAGCTTTTGTCTGCATCGGCATCATCTCTGGCCTCCCTGGTGAGTATGATATCATCCGTCAAATCCTACTACATCTGCCTGTCGACCAGCTGACCACCGCCTTCATCAGCCCTAAGCTCATGGCAGCAGAATAAGACTACGTTGTACAGCAAGCTCGCAAGACCATTCGCCATGGTCCCCTCAAAGGGACCAAGTGCGGCCGCCGCAACCACCTGCTGCACGTCTTCAATCATCGTGCTACCGACGAGTGGCTAGACCATAACCCTAGCAAATCCTACGGCGAGCAACCAAACTGGGTAGAAGAGCGCTGTCAGCGCTACTACAATTGGATGGGGAGCTCAAGCTGGCATTCAACTCCAATCAACAATGTGGAAGCACCACCTTCTCCTGTTGTCCCTGCTATTGTGAATCCTGCTCCTAATAATGCTGTTATGTTAGGGGTAGTAGAGCCTGTGACTAAGGGTGTTCACCAAAAGCCAGGACTCGCAAGTCAGACTCGCGAGTCCAAGTCTAGTTCCAGACTCGCGAGTCCAAGTCTGACCTCTAGACTCGACTCGAACTCGCAAGTCTGGAAGGGGGGGGGAGGGAGGAAGTAAAAACAAATCAAAGGACCGGTTTGACACCTATCGACGAGGACCTGCCCGTGCAAAAAATCCCATCCTCCCATCCCCCCCCCCCCCCCCCCCCCCCCCCCCCGCCGACATCGGCCTCCCCTCCTGTCCGCTTATCCGGTCCAAATCTCCCCTCCCCTTTTGAATTTTCAACACCCGCCACACACTTTACCAAGCCACGTCGGCCCACGCCATCCGCGAAAACAAAATTGCGGATGGTGTGGCTCTGTGCCACGTCGGAATGTCCAGGAAAAGTTGAAGTTCCTCTTGCAGTTTAAGTTCTAAAGTTTACCGATGAAACCTAAGGGTGCACACCGGGTAAGATTCCCGGATCTCAGGTTGGATCCTGATCCCCGGTTCCGGATCCTAGGATGGATTTGGATCCTCGGATCCAAGAAAAGATCCCCGGATCCTATGGATCCCCGAATCTTTTCCGGATCCTATAGGCTGAGCAACGATAGTGCCTTACATTTTTCACTCCTAACCCCGTTTTCCCCTCTTGTTTAGGTGGTTAAAAGATCCCCGGATCCCGGATCAAATCTTGATCAAGGATCCGGATCCCCGGATCCGGATCCGGATCCGGATTCCCGGATAAGATCCCCGGATCCTAGGATTTGGTGTGCAGCCTTAATGAAACCTACAGAGTTCAAAGTTGAACTCTGAACTTGGAGTTTGGAACTTGTATGTTCAAATTCAAAGTTTGAAACTTCCACTTTGGAGTTTTGGTCAAGTCAAACTTAGGACATTCGAGTTCCAATATTCTTAGCGGAACTTCGGGAATCAAGATTCCAAGCTGTCGACCTGACTGTCCAAGTCTCGAACGTTGGAGTTCTCGGACTCCGAGAACTCGAACGTCCCAATTTACCCATCGACACTCGGTTTTTCAATACACATACTATGCTCTTCTTTTCTTCTATTCATGGGTTTAACCCATGACTCACATTTAATTAAAACATACCCATTAAGTACTTAGAAACATGCAACAAACTAGTTGAAATTTTATTGCAATCATTGACTGGGAAAGTACACACACAAAAGTCTATAAGAGAAAAAAAAGGAGTACATCCATGATTGTTTTGGACTTGCAAGTCCACGTACGTTGGACTTGCAAGTCCACACATGTTGGACTCGCGAGTCCCTAGACTTGCGAGTCCCAGCCCAGACTCGCGAGTCCGAGTCTGGAGCCAGACTCGGACTTGCAAGTCCAAGTCCAGGTCCAGACTTGAGAGTCTGGACTCGTGAACACCCTTACCTGTGACTGAGATTGGATCTGAGGAGCATGGCCTTGAGATGTATGCCGTGTCCTCTCCTCCTCCTCTATCCTCTCAGAAATCTCTGTGTAGCTTTGACTCTGTGCACATCGCACTCATTCAACCTCCATGCGCATACTCTACTGTCCGTCACAGTCACTTCCTCATTATCCACGACCAATTCTCCCAGCACTGCATCGTCCTTTCTCTCCGCACATTGGTATGAGCAGTTCCTGCACTCACAGACTGGCTACGGCAACAGGCCAAGCACTTTGACACCTTCCTCATTCTTTGCAATACTGCTCATGCACCCCTTCACACCTTCCTCGTTGACTACTACATGACCTACAGAACACTACTTATCACAGCTCTAGCCCACAGCAAACACCTCACCAATCGCCTACTAAACGAAGCAGATCGCTTCATGCGGAAGCACCATATGACCTCTCAGATCTGGATTGCTTGCCTTTGCAGAGTTGTCACTACTCACAACATGCGCAAACCCAAGTACGGCCTGAGTCCAAGAACGATATGGGTGTGTGACCAAAACCATTCTGCTTCCTGCTGCAAGCCGGAATTGACGCATAGCAAACCTACTGAAACTGCCCTCTATAGACGCCCCTTCCTCCACCACACTCATTGCTTCTGCGCAGAACCTACTACACCGCCTACGTTTTCTCTCCTCCAACTACAACCTAGTGATGAGGCATCCACCGCCTCCAAAACTGTTGAAATAGTGTGCACCTTGTCCACTGCCTAGCTGGCTAGCTACACATACAGACAAGGCATGCACTGCTCTATGGAGTATGTCCCCTTGGTCTGTTCTGAGATGGGCCAGGAATGCACTGCCCATAATGGGTATGTCCCCTGTGGCTCATCATAGGAACCATACCTATTTGGCTTGGTTGATAAGGCACCGGAGTCTCAAACCAGAGGTCGCAGATTCAAACCCCGCGACGGCCACAATTTTCTTTGTGGCCAAAACTGGGACAGGAAGCTTCTAGGAAGCTTACTAGAGCCTGCCTTGAGGATGACACTTGGCGGTCTAAGGACGCGCCAAGTAGGAATGTAGGATGAGGTTGGCTCCAATGGAGCCACTACAAGCAGAAGCTTTAGCAAAGCTCTGCAAGTATAAAAGCCTGTACCTTTCATGCATCCATTTACAGTTCTTGCCTTTGAGACTCCTCACAGAGTGTCCAACCAAAGGTAGACACTAAAGACCAACATGCGGACTTCGTGAGGTTGCAAACCAAACGAACCTAAAGTGTGGATCCCTCGTTCGAGGATGATATGTTATCTTGGTTGCAATACCAAGAGCGGTTGGCGGCCTCCCATGTCGGGACCCGTTTTCTAGACCGTTGCTATCCGGCGCATTGACAAAGGGTTATGGGCCCACACTTCTGGTTCTAAGGCACGCTTCCAAGACCGACTAGCGCGTGGTCTTGCAGGGCGCACAGGTACAACAGGGACACGGCCATCGGACGGCTCCATCTGCTCCATTGGATCCATCGGCTTCTTCAGGTAGGGTGCGCGCACGTGGCGGACTAGGGGACGAGGAATCGCTCTGTCCATGTTGGACAAGACCCTCGAGCCCCAACGGGATTAAGCTCTACCCCCTTTTTAGAAGGTGGTACGACCCCAAGTCCGTTCTCTCACGACGGCACCATCGCCTTAGGCGATCATCAGCGGGAGGGGTATGCAACAGAATCAACTGCACCTTTGACAACGGTCGCAGTCAGCAACCTCATCAGCCTCATCGGCCTCAACGAAGCAGAGTAGCAGCGAAGTAGAGAAGACGAGCAACCGCAAGAAATGGCGGATCCGACTCCAGCCCGCCTTGAGGCGGGTATGTCCAAATTCACGGGGACAGGTTTTCCCTTGTGGAAATGGCAGTTTGAGATTGTCATGAACGTGCGTGGCTACCTTGACATCCTAAAAGGGACCGAGATAACACCAGCCGATGCGACCGTGACGACGCATGCGGCTGACCTTGCAGCATGGACGATGAAGAACAACATGGCTCTCGCCATTCTTGTGACGTCCATCAACGAGACTCAACACTCCCACATCACAGGATGCCCGTTGGCTGCCGAGGCCTACGCAAAACTCGCACGCGTGCATCAATCGAATGCCCTAGCAAACCGACTCTTCATCTTCCAACGGTTGATGTCCATGAGGGTGAGCGAAGGAGAATCGATACCCGCTTTTTTGCAGTCGTTCGACAACGTGCTGGAAGAGGTCCAGCAAATGGAATGGAATCTCGACTCCAACATGCGTGCCATGATCCTTCTAATGGCGCTGCCGGAAAGCTGGGGATCCTTGATCACCGTATTTGGCGGTTGGAAGGAGGCAGATCTGACGTACGAGGCTGTCGCCGAACACGTCCGCAACGAGTCCATGCGACACAGTGGCGCCGAGGCAAACATCTCAGCCTATGCCTCTCGCTTCGGTGGACAAAGTGCAAGCTCTCGCTCCAGTCAAGGGAACAGCGGAAGCGGTGGCGGTGGAGGGAAAGGCAATGGTGGCGGGAAGAGTTCCAAGAAGCCCGGCAACTGTCACAACTGTGGCAAGGCTGGGCACTGGGCTAGGGACTGCCGTAGTCCCAAGAAAGAAGGCGGGAACAAAGGTGGAAAGGAGAAGAAGGAGCTCACCAACANTCTCACAAATCACCGACAACAACATGACAGTGGTGTTCACCAACAAGGAAGCGGTGGCCCTAAAAAACGAGGACATCCAGATTTTGTACACCAAAGACGACCTCATGCTTCAAGTTCCAAGAGTCGACGGCCTCTGCGTGCTTCAAACCAAAGTCACCAAGGCGTCGGATGAGGGACTCACATGTGCCACCAAGACAGTGGCACCGGAGCCGAAGGATGCACCACTGGCGACCGTTGCGGCCGCCACATCAACCAAGGACACAGATGCTGAGCTGTGGCACCGGAGATTTGGCCACGTGGCCAACAGCACGCTGCAAAAGATGCAAGAGCAAGAGGTAGTCCGCGGAATGGAAGGGTGCACTATGAAGCATGGCGAAGGGTGTACATTGTGTGAACCATGCCTCCAAGCGAAGGCAAAGAAGAAGCCGTTTGGGAGAGGAGGTCAACGAGCGGAGCACGTCTTGGAACTGATACACAGTGATGTGTGTGGACCCTTCCGCACACCGTCTAACGGAGGAAGCAAGTACTTCCTGACCTTCATTAACGACCACAGCCGCAAGTTGTGGATCTACTTCCTCAAAACAAAGGGAGAGGTGAAGGAGAAGCTCCCCGAGTTCGTCGCCATGGTGGAGCGGCAAACGTCTAAGAAGGTGAAGGCACTCCGAAGTGACAACGAGGGTGAGTACGAGGCATGCAAGCCTTGGCTCAAGCATCATGGCATCCGCCACGAGCAAACCACCCCTTACAACCCCCAAAGCAACGGCGTTGCCAAGAGGATGAACCAGACCCTACTCGGCATGGTGCGAAGCATGCTCTTCGACGCCAAGCTCCCACCTCGCTTTTGGGCTGAAGCAGCAACAACGGCTTGCTACCTCTTGAACCTCACACCAGCGACCGCCTTGCGGAAGCGTGGAAAGGAGCAGGACAAGCAGCTGAAGACCCCACAGGAAGCATGGTCGGGAAAGAAACCCAACGCATCTCATCTGAAGGTGTTCGGGTCAACTGCATGGGTGAAGATCCAGTCGGGAGAAGGTGGAGGCAAGCTCGATGCACGCTCCAAGAAGTGCATCATGGTTGGGTACGACACGTCACACAAAGCCTATCGGCTTTGGGACCAGGCAGCAGGCAAGCTCGTGAGGAGCCGCGACGTCGTGTTCGACGAACGCACCCTTGGAAAGGGAGAGCTGCTGGACCCGACCCTCACTCCCAAAGCGGGAGAGTGGATAGTGTTGCTTGAGTCCGGAGACCAAGCACCCGACAACTGGCTC
>SZWC01001168.1:34231-44441 GCA_023375785.1 Penium margaritaceum | reverse complement strand
CACGTATGGTAGTAGACGCTATCACACTTATGGTGGTAGACACTATCACACAAATGGTGGTAGACACTAGCACATGTATGGTAGTAAACACTATCACATGTATGGTAGTAGACACTATCGCACGTATGGTAGTAGAAACAATCAAACGAATGGTGGGCGACACTATCATACATATGGTAGTAGACACTATCACACGTATGGTAGTAGACAGTATCACACGTATGGTAGTAGAAACTATCACACGTATGGTGGTAGACACTATCACACGTATGGTAGTAGAAACTATCACACGTATGGTAGTAGACACTATCACATGTATGGTAGTAGAAACTATTACGCGTATGGTAGAAGACATTATCACACGTATGGTAGCAGACACTATCACACGTATGGTAGTAGACACTATCACATGTATGGTAGTAGAAACTATTACGCGTATGGTAGAAGACATTATCACACGTATGGTAGCAGACACTATCACACGTATGGTAGTAGACACTATCACACGTATGGTTGTAGAAACTATCACATGTATGGTGGTAGATACTATCACACGTATGGTAAGAGACACTATCTCACGCATTGTAGTAGACACTATCACACTTATGGCTGTAGACACAATCACACGTATGGTTGTAGACACCATCACACGTATGGTGGTAGACACTATCACACGTATGGTAGTAGACACTATCACACGTATGGTGGTAGACACTATCACACGTATGGTAGTAGACACTATCACACATATGGTAGTAGACACTATCACACGTATGGTAGTAGACACTATCAAACGTATGCTAGTAGACACTATCACACCTATGGTAGTAGACACTATCACACGAGTGGTAGTAGACACAATCACACGTGTGGTAGTAGACACTATCACACGTATGGTAGTAGACACTATCAAACGTATGCTAGTAGACACTATCACACCTATGGTAGTAGACACTATCACACGAGTGGTAGTAGACACAATCACACGTGTGGTAGTAGACACTATCATACGTTTGGTAGTAGACACTATCACACGTATGGTGGTAGACACTATCACACGTATGGTAGTAGACACTATCACACGTATGGTAGTAGAAACTATCACAGGTATGGTAGTAGACACTATAGAATGTACGATAGTAGAAACTATCACACGTATGGTAGTAGACACTATACCACGTATGGTAGACACTATCACATGTATGGTAGAAGACAGTATCACACGTATGGTGGTAGACACTATCACACGTATGGTAGTAGACACTATCACACGTATGGTAGAAGACACTATCACACTTATGGTAGCCGACACTATCACACGTATGGTAGTAGACACTATCAAACATATGGTAGTAGACACAATCACATGTATGGTGGTAGATATAATCACACGTAGGGTAAGAGACACTATCACACGCATGGTAGTAGACACTATCATGCGTATGGCTGTAGATACCATCATACGTATGGTAGTAGACACCATCACATGTATGGTGGTAGACACTATCACACGTATGGTAGTAGACACTATCACACCTATGGTGGTAGACACTATCACACGTATGGTAGTAGACACAATCACACGTATCGTAGCAGACACTTTCACATGTATGGTAGTAGACACTATCACATGTATGGTAGTAGACACTATCACACGTATGGTAGAAGACACTTTCACACGCATGGTGGTAGACACTATCACACGTATGGTAGTAGACACTATCACACGAGTGGTAGTAGACACAATCACACGTATGGTAGTAAACACTATCATACGTATGGTAGTAGACACTATCACATGTGTGGTAGTAGACACAATCACACGTATGGTAGTAGACACTATCACAAGTATGGCAGTAGCCACTATCACACGTATGGTAGTAGACACTATCACACGTATGGTGGTATACACTATAACACGTATGGTAGTAGACACTATACAACGTATGGTAGTAGAAACTATCACACGTATGGTAGAAGACACTATCACACGTATGGTAGTAGACACTATCACACGTATGGTAGTAGACACTATCACACGTATCGTAGTAGACACTATCACACGTATGGTAGAGATTATCACACGTATGGTAGTAGACACTATCACACGTATGGTGGTAGTCAATATCAAAACGTATGGTAGTAGACACTATCACACGTATGGTAGTAGACACTATCACACGTATGGTAGTAGACATTATCACACATATGGTGGTAGACACTATCACACGTATGGTAGTAGACACTATCACACGTATGGTAGTAAACACTGTCACATGTATGGTAGTAGACACTATTACACGTATGGCAGTAGACACTATCACGTGAATGGTAGTAGCCACTATCACACGTATGGTGGTATACACTATCACACGATGGTAGTAGACACTATCACACATATGGTAGTAGACACTATCACACGTATGGTAGTAGACACTATCACACATATGGTAGCAGACACTATCACACGTATGGTAGTAAACACTATCACACGTATGGTAGTAGACACTATTACACATATGGCAGCAGACAGTATCACGCGAATGGTAGTAGCCACTATCACACGTATGGTGGTAGACACTATGACACATATGGTAGTAGACACTATCACACGTATGGTAGTAGATACTATCATACGTATGGTAGTAGACACTACCACACGTATGGTAGTAGACACTATCACACGTATGGTAGTAGACACTACCACACGTATGGTAGTTGACACTATCACACGTATGGAAGACACTATCACACCTATGGTAGTAGACACTATCACACGTATGGTGGTAGACAATATCAAACGTATGGTAGTAGACACTATCACACGTATGGTGGTAGACACTATCACACGTATGGTAGTAGACACTATCACACGTATGGTGGTAAACACTATCACACGTATGGTAATACACACTATTACATGTATGGCAGTAGACACTATCGAGCATATGGTAGTAGACACTATCACACGTATGGTGGTAGACACTATCACACGTATGGTAGTAGACACTATCACACATATGGAAGTAGACACTATCACACGTATGGAGGTAGACAGTGTCACACGTATGGTGGTAGACACTATCACACGTATGGTAGTACACACTATTACACGTGTGGCAGTAGAAACTATCATGCATATGGTAGTAGACACTATCACACGTATGGTAGTAGACACTACCACATGTATGGTTGTAGACACAATCACACGTATGGTAGTAGACACTATAACACGTATGGTAGTAGACACTGTCACACGTATGGTAGACAGTATCACACATGGTAGTAGTCTCTATTACACGTATGGTAGTAGACACTATCACACGTATGGTAGTAGATACGATCACACATATGGAAGTAGACACTATCACACGTATGGTAGTAGATATGATCACACGTATGGTAGTAGACACTATTACACATATGGCAGCAGACACTGTCAAGCGAAGGGTAGTAGCCACTATCACACGTATGGTGGTAGACTCTATCACACATATGGTAGTAGACACTATCACACGTATGGTAGTAGACACTATGATACGTATAGTAGTAGAGACTACCACACGTATGGTGGTGGACACTATGACACGCATGGTAGTAGACACTATCACACGTATGGTAGTAGACACTATCACACGTATGGTGGTAGACAATATCAAACATATGGTAGTAGACACTGTCACACGTATGGTAGTAGACACTATTACACGCATGGTAGTAGACACTATCACACGTATGGTTGTAGACACTATCACACGTGTGGTAGTAGACATTCTAACACGTATGGTGGTAAACACTATCACACGTATGGTAGAAGACACTATTACATATATGGCAGCAGACACTATCACGCGAATGGTAGTAGCCACTATCATATGAATGGTGGTAGATACTATCACACATATGGTAGTAGACACTATCACACGTATAGTAGTAGACACTATCATACGTATGGTAGTAGACACTACCAGACGTATGGTGGTAGACACTATCTTACGTATGGTTGTAGACACTATCACACGTATGGTAGTAGACACTATCACATGTATGGTAGTAGACACTATCACACGTATGGTTGTAGACACTGTCACACGTATGGTAGTAGACACTACCACATGTATGGTGGTAGACACTATCACTCGTATGGTGGTAGACACTATCACACGTATGGTAGTAGACACTATGACACGTATGGTAGTAGACACTATCACGTATTGTAGTAGACACTATCAAACGTATGGTAGACACTATCACACGTATGGTAGTAGACACTATCACACGTAGGTGGTAGACACTATCACACGTATGGTAGTAGACACTATCACACGTATGGTAGTAGACACAATCACACATATGGTGGTAGACACTATCACACGTATGGTAGCAGACACTATCACATGTATGGTAGTAGACACTCTTACACATATGGCAGCAGACACTATCAAGCGAAGGGTAGTAGCCACTATCACACGTATGGTGGTAGACACTATCACATGTATGGTAGTAGACACTATCACACGTATGGTAGTAGACACTACCACATGTATGGTAGTAGACACTATCACACGTATGGTATTAGACACTATAACACGTATGGTAGTAGACACTCTCACATGTATGGTAGTAGACACTATCACACATATGGTAGTAGTCACTATTACACTTATGATAGTAGACACTATCACATGTATGGTAGACACTATCACACGTATGGTAGTAGACACTATCACACGTATGGTAGTAGACACAATCACACGTATGGTAGTAGACACTATCACATGTATGGTAGTAGACACTATCACAGGTATGGTGGTAGACACTATCACACGTATGGTAGTAGACACTATCACACGTATGGTAGTAGACACTATCACACATATGGTGGTAGACACTATCACATGTATGGTAGTAGACACTATCACACGTATTATCGTAGACACTATCACACGTATGGTAGTACACACTATAACACGTATGGTAGTAGACACTATCACACATATGGTAGTAGACAATATCACACGTATGGTAGACACTATCACACGTATTGTAGTAGACACTATCACACGTATGGTAGTAGACACTATCACACGTATGGTGGTAGACAATATCAAACGCATGGTAGTAGACACTGTCACACGTATGGTAGTAGATACTATTTCACGCATGGTAGTAGACACTATCACATGTATGGTTGTAGACACTAACACACGTATGGTAGTAGACATTCTAACACGTATGGTGGTAGACACTATCACACGTATGGTAGTATACACTATTACACAAATGGTAGTAGACACTATCACACGTATGGTAGTAGACACTATCACACAAATGGTAGTAGACACTATCACACGTATGGTAGTAGACACTATCACACATATGGTAGACACTATCACACGTATGGTAGTAGACACTATCACACGTATGGTGGTAGACAATATCAAAGGTATGGTTGTAGACACTATCACACGTATGGTAGTAGACACTATCACACGTATGGTGGTAGACACTATCACATGTATGGTATTAGACACTATTACATGTATGGTAGTAAACACTATCACGCGTATGGTAGTAGACACTATCACACGTATGGTGGTAGACACTATCACATGTCTGGTAGTAGACACTATCACATGTATAGTAGTAGACACCATCACATGTATAGTGGTCGACACTATCACACGTATGGTTGTAGAGACTATCAAACGTATGGTGGTAGACACTATCACACGTATGGTAGTATACACTATCACACGTATGGTAGTAGACACTATCACACGTATGGTAGTAGACACTATCACACGTTTGGTGGTAGACACTATCCCACGTATGGTAGTAGACACTATGACACGTATTATGGTAGACACTATCACAGGTATGGTAGTAGATACTTTCACACGTATGGTGGTAGACACTATCATACGTATAGTAGTGGACACTATCACACGTATGGTGGTAGACGCTATGACACTTATGGTCGTAGACACTACCACATGTATGGTGGTAGACACTATCACACGTATGGTACTAGACACTATCACATGTATGGTAGTAAACACTATCACACGTATGGTAGTAGACACTATCGCACGTATGGTAGTAGAAACTATCACACGAATGCTGGTCGACACTATCATACGTATGGTAGTAGACACTATCACACGTATGGTGGTAGACACTATCACATGTCTGGTCGTAGTAACAATCACACGTATGGTAGTAGACACTATCACACGTATGGTAGTAGATGCTATCGCACGTATGGTTGTATACACTATCACACGTATGGTAGTAGACACTATCACATTTATGGTAGTAGACACTATCACACGTATAGTGGTAGACGCTATCATACGTATGGTGGTAGACACTATCACACGTATGGTGGTAGACCCTATCACGCGTATGGTAGTAGACACTATCACACGTATGGTAGTAAACACTATCACACGTATGGTAGTAGACACTATCGCACGTATGGTAGTAGACACTATCACACGTATGGTAGTAGACACTATCATATATATAGTAGTAGACACTTTCACACGTATGGTAGTAGACACTATCACATGTATGGTAGTAGACACCATCACACGTATGGTGGTAGACACTATCACACGTATGGTAGTAGACACTATCACACGTACGGTGGTAGACACTATTACACGTATGGTAGTAGACACTATCACACGTGTGGTAGTAGACACTATCACACGTATGGTAGTAGACACTATCACACGTATGGTAGTAGACACTATCACACGTATGGTAGTAGACACTATCACACGTATGGTAGTAGACACTATCACACGTATGGTAGTAGACACTATCACACGTATGGTACTAGAAAGTATCACACGTATGGTGGTAGACACTATCACACGTATGGTAGTAGACACTATCACATGTATGGTAGACACTATCACACGTATGGTAGTAGACACTTTCACACGTATGGTAGTAGACAGTATCACACTTATGGTAGTGTACACTATCACACCTATGGTAGTAAACACTATCACACGAGTGGTAGTAGACACGATCACACGTATGGTAGTAGACACTTTCACATGTATGGTAGTAGACACTATCATACGTATGGTAGTAGACACAATCACACGTATGGTAGTAGACACTATCACACGTATGGCAGTAGACACTATCACATGTATGGCGGTAGACACTATCACACGTATGGTAATAGACACTATCACACGTATGGTGGTAAACACTATCACACGTCTGGTAGTAGACACTATCACACATATGGTAGTAGACACTATCACACGTATGGTGGTAGACACTATCACACTTATGGTGGTAGACACTATCACATCTATGGTAGTAGACACTATCACACGTATGGTAGTAGACACTATCACACGTATGGTGGTAGACACTATCACACTTATGGTGGTAGACACTATCACATCTATGGTAGTAGACACTATCACACGTATGGTACTAGACACTATCACACGTATGGTAGTAGACAGTAACACACGTATGGTACTAGACACTATCACACGTATGGTAGTAGACACTATCACACATATGGTAGTAGACACTATCACACGTATGGTGGTAGACACTATCACACTTATGGTGGTAGACACTATCACATCTATGGTAGTAGACACTATCACACGTATGGTAGTAGACACTATCACACGTATGGTGGTAGACACTATCACACTTATGGTGGTAGACACTATCACATCTATGGTAGTAGACACTATCACACGTATGGTACTAGACACTATCACACGTATGGTAATAGACACTATCATACGTATGGTACTAGACACTATCACACGTATGGTAGTAGACACTATCACACGTATGGTACTAGACACTATCACACGTATGGTAGTAGACACTATCACACGTATGGTAGTAGACACTATCACACGTATGGTACTAGACACTATCACACGTATGGTAGTAGACACTATCACACGTATGGTACTAGACACTATCACACGTATGGTAGTAGACACTATCACACGTATGGTAGTAGACACTATCACACGTTTGGTAGTAGACACTATCACTCGTATGGTGGTAGACACTATCACACGTATGGTGGTAGACACTATCACACGTATGGTGGTAGACACTATCACACGTATTGTAGTAGACACATTCACACATATGGTAGTAGTCACTATCACACATATGATAGTAGACACTATCACACGTATGGTATAAGACACTATCACACGTATGCTAGTAGACACTATCACACGTATGGTAGACACTATCACACGTATGGTAGTAGAGACTATCACACGTATGGTGGTAGACACTATTGCACGTATGGTCGTAGACACTTTCACACAAATGGTAGTAGACAATATCACACGTATGGTAGTAGACACTATCACACGTATGGTAGTAGACACTATCACACGTATGGTAGTAGACACTATCACACGTATGGTGGTAGACACTATCACACGTATGGTAGTAGACACTATCACACATATGGTAGTAGACACTATCACACGTATGGTAGTAGACACTATCACACGTACGGTCGTAGACACTATCACACGTATGGTGGTAGACACTATCACACGTATGGTAGTAGACACTATCACACGTAAGGTAGTAGACACTATCACACGTATGGTAGAAGACACTATCACACATATGGTAGTAGACACTATCACACGTATGGTAGTAGACACTATCACACGTATGGTAGTGGAAACTATCACACGTATGGTGGTAGTCACTATCACAGGTATGTTAGTAGACTCTTTCACACGTATGGTGGTAGACGCTATCGCACGTATGGTAGTAAACACTATCACACGTATGGTAGTAGACACTATCGCACGTATGGTTGTAGACACTATCACATGTATGGTGGTAGACACTATCACACGTATGGTAGTAGAAACTATCACACGTATGGTAGTAGACGCTATCACACGTATGGTAGTAGACACTATCACACGTATGGTAGTACACACTATCACACGTATGGTAGTAGACACTATCACTCGTATGGTGGTAGACACTATCACACATATGGTAGTAGTCACTATCACACAAATGGTAGTAGACACTATCACACGTATGGTAGTAGACACTATCATACAAATGGTAGTAGACACTATCACACATATGGTAGTAGACACCATCACACGTATGGTAGACACTATCACACGTTTGGTAGTAGACACTATCAC
Organism: Penium margaritaceum; assembly: GCA_023375785.1. Lineage (NCBI taxonomy): Eukaryota > Viridiplantae > Streptophyta > Zygnematophyceae > Desmidiales > Peniaceae > Penium > Penium margaritaceum. The sequence continues at coordinate 35,238 of SZWC01001168.1, read as the reverse complement.
ACGTATGGTGGTAGACAATATCAAACATATGGTAGAAGACACCATCACACGTATGATAGTAGACACTATCACACGTATGGTGGTAGACACTATCACATGTATGGTACTAGACACTATTACACGTATGATAGTAGGCACTATCACGCGTATGGTAGTAGACACTATTACACGTACGGTGGTAAACACTATAACACGTATGGTAGTAGACACTATCACACATATGGTAGTAGACACCATCACACGTATAGTGGTAGACACTATCACATGTTTGGTTGTAGACACTATCAAACGTATGGTGGTAGACACTATCACACGTATGGTAGTAGACACTATCACACGTATGGTAGTAGACACTATCACACGTATGTTAGTAGACACTATCACACGTATGGTTGTAGACACTATGACACATATGGTAGTAGACACCATCACACATATGGTGGTAGACACTATCCCACGTATGGTAGTAGAGACTATAACACATATGATGGTAGACACTATCACAGGTATGTTAGTAGAATCTTTCACACGTATGGAGGTAAACACTATAATACGTATGGTAGTTGACACTATCAAACCTATGGTGGTAGACACTATCACAACTATGGTAGTAGACACTATCACACGTATGGTGGTAGACACTATCACACATATGGCAATAGACACTTTCACACGTATGGTAGTAGACACTATCACACGCATGGTAGTAGACACTATCACACATGTGGTAGTAGACACTATCACACGTATGGTGGTAGACACTATCACACATATGGTGGTAGACACTATCACATCTATGGTAGTAGACACTATCACACGTATGGTACTAGACACTATCACACGTATGGTAGTAGACACTATCACACGTATGGTAGTAGACACTATCAGACGTATGGTAGTAGACACTATCACACGTATGGTAGTAGACACTATCACACGTATGGTAGTAGACACTATCACACGTATGGTAGCAGACACTATCACACGTATGGTAGTAGACACTATCA
>SZWC01001167.1:251441-265699 GCA_023375785.1 Penium margaritaceum | reverse complement strand
ATCGAGGGCAACGTGGATGGTCTCATGGACCCATGCACCATCGTTCCGGTCGAAATGCTCTTCGACCTCATAGACCTTGCCCTGGAGTGCGTCAAGCGTCCCGGGTTCCGCCGCCCCGACATGATCAGCGTCGTGGAGAGCCTCAAGGCATCCATACGCAAGTGGGGGCTGCAGGCTGACGAGCTGCGCGAGGGTTTCGTGCCCCTCCGCGTGCGCACCGCAAGCGCCCCCGTGTCCGTGCCGACCCTGCGACTCTCCACGGAGGACGGCACGAGGCTGGAGGAGTCATCGGGCGACGAGCAGGACGAGCCCTCCGATGACAATGACGAGCTCGAGGATGCTGACGAGGACAGCGAGGACTTGGACGATTTGGACTGGGCAAACAAAGTGGAGTCTAGGCCTGCCATCATGCTCGCGTTGTCGAGGGCGATGCTTGGCCCGAAAGTCTTCAGAGACGAGACAGAGAAGACAGAGAAGTGGTTCAGGCCCTCCAGTTCGGGCTCGGGAGGTGGCGACGGTTCCATGGGTGCCAGCCCTTGCCACAGCTCGGAAGGCGGGCATGATCAAGAATCGGATGGTCCACAACGGCAGGAGTCAGCGCAGGTGATTCGGCAAGGCAGTGCAAACAACAGCAGTGGCAGTGGCAGCCGCAACAGTGGCTGGGAGAGGTCGAGCGGCAGTAGCAGGAACAGCCTTGGTTGGACCAGCAGTAGCAGCGGAAGCAAGAGCGCTGCAAGCAATGAGGGTAGATCGAGGAGATTTCGTGGGAAAGTATGAGTGTGGCTTAACGGTGTTCTTTGGAGTTCTTCCGCCTAGTCCTTCTGCAACGACTGCTTGTGTGCTAGAACTTCCTCCGTGGGTGATGAGGCAATCTTCGTCCACTATCCCTTCCACATGGTCTTGTACATTCATCATTGTCTTTGCTTCATGGAATGTCTTTCCTGCTTCAGTCAGACTCTTTGAACACCCTGGAGTGTATTTGCTTAGCTGCCATAATCAGACATCAAATGGATCTGATTGCCATGTCAGGCAATCCATGCCATACTGGGAGGTGTTCTGACACATTCCCAGGCCCTGTTGCAGCACCAGGGCAGTGCTAATTCACCCAAATAGTGAAAGCATGTGCTGATGTGATGTGTAGTCGATGTCGGAGTGACAGCTGTCACTGCACCAGTCCAGAAGAAGACAGTCATCATGCGCTCAGGACAGGCCAACACATGCTCAATTTGGTGGTTCTGGGACGGGTGAATCCAAATTCAGCAAACAGGCGGATGGGGTTTCATCAATGTCGCTCACTTCCCTCACTTTTTCTCATTGTCAGTTCAATCCCTTCCCAAGTTATGTCTAGCTCCTTTGGTCCCTCGCATTCTGCAAGAACCTGCATCTTCACAATACCTAGAAGCCCTCTCGCCACAGCTAGGGTGAGCCATCCCTGCACAAAACATCAAGACATCGGACGAACCCAGACTCCACCCTCACGACTTCGATGACTGTGCTCCAGGTCCTCAACTACGTACTCTACGTGCAGCCACCTCTACCTTAAACACTCCACCTCCACCTCCACCTTCACCTTCTTTACTCCCACAACTAAAAACTCCTCTACATTGGCACCAGAGCAAATATGTACTACGCAGTCGTGCACACAAGAGGGCCATAGCCATGGTAATAGCGATGAACATAGCCTCGGCTGCTATAAGAAACAGAAGATGGGTAGGATGATGAATCACTTACCCCGGGTAGAAGGCGCCAATGCTTCAACTGATGTTGCGCTAGTTTGGGCTATTTCATGACGATTTTTTACCGCCTCACACACGTGGACTGAAGTGCGTGGCCTGTTGCGCCCAGACTTAGCACCTGAGCAGCACTGGCTGCTCACCTGTGAGAGAGCACTCAAACTCAAAAGTTAGTGCAATAACTGCAGTTGGAAGTGAGTAATGACTAGGTTGACAGCAAGAATGAGGTTTGGTGAGAGACCCCTCCCACACTAACCTAGGCCCTTACCTATGTGAGGCTTGTTACTTCGCCAATCAACCGATCACTAAAATGCATTGCTTTCTGGCCGAAGTTGTTTTCTTGGTGAGCCTTGCCAGAGGACCGACAGCCCCCAACCAGGGCGTCATACGTTCTTCCCAAAAATTGGACCATAGCGCAATATGCACGTTGCGAACGCAGTCGTGCAGTCAGAATCAACTAGAAGAATAACACAGAAGAGTCATGGCTGCCAGAACCTCCGCAAACCCTATGCTACTCAGAGCAGCCCCCTATGACTGTCGGTAACATGAGTGACGGTGGCTACTACCGATGGAGCTGGATGCGCACTGCTGCCAAGTGGGAGACTCCACACAAAGAGAAGGAAGCCACGCCTCCCACAATGATGGGACGTCCCCTCCATCCCTCAGCGCCCGCCGTCATCAACGTCCGCCGAGTCAGTCCTTTGCACGAGCATGTATACCAGCTGAGAGGTCACAACACAGATCAGTAAGACAGTGTATACCCAAATCACAACACTCCCCCATGACCCGTGGGCATCAATGTACGTACATGTGTAGAGGTCATCCATCGACAGTGCACAACACAAGGCATGCTCTACCATGCTCGCATTGTCACATAGTTGAGCAAGCCCACACAAGTGAGGATGAGCACACGAAGAGTGATGGCATGTATGAAGCTGCAAAGGATAAGGGCGCTCACAGATACAAGACGGTACACTCACGAATGTAGACCAACCAAACTAACAGCCTTTTTGAAGGATGCACGCTTGATGGCCTTGGTCAAAAAGTCTGCCAGATGCCGCACGGTCTCCACCCACACAATTCGGATACTGCGCTCATGTAATAAAGTGTGCACGTAGTGATACTCCACATTGATGTGTTTTGTGCACGTATGATGAATTTCATCGTTGTCTGTGATGGCGATGGCACTCTCATTGTCACAACGCAGTGTGATGGATGATGCAGGCTGACAAAATTCACATAACAGACGACGGAGCCACACACCGTCACATGCGCCAGCATCCAATGTCACGTTCTCTCCCTCTATCGTATTGCGTGCAATGCACCCCTGTTTGTCACTACGCCACAAGACATATGTGCCACCAATAAGGAAGATCCATCCACTATGGCTCTTGCCATCTGCGCTCCCAGCCCAGTCACTATCCGTGTAGCCTTCGGTAACCATGGACGGCTGGTGGCGGAACGTCACTCCATGACGTGGGGTGGGGACAACATATTGCACCACACAAGTTGCTGCGTCGAGGTGCAACTGATATGGGGACTGAGAATTGAGCCAGTAGGTTCACGGCAAAGGCAATGTCCGGTCGTGTGGTGGTGGTGAGGAACATGAGTGGCCCAATGAAGATAGGTAGTCACGTCTAAACTCACACCCAGTGTGTCGGCATCAGGAGCTTTGAGCTTGATCTGGTCGTTTTGGGTTATGTGAGGGGATGCACTAGGTACGGTGGGTAGAAGGTCTGCAAAGCGCTCAGCCAATGTCCGCATGTATGCTGCCTGATGCACACGGAGTATGCCGTGGGCATGGTCGCACTCAATTTCCATGCCCAAAAACACTGTGCAGGTCCAAGATCTTTCATCTTGTATGTGGACTGCAGCAGAGCCTTCACTTGCTTAGCAGCGGCGAGGTCAGGGGATGCAATGAGCAGATCGTCCACATAGATGAGCACAATGACAAGGGTGGTGCCCACTAGGGTGAAGAAAAGAGCTGGATCTGCGGTGCTATGCATCAAGCTACCCTTTCAGAGGGTGTGGCTGATCTCTTTGTTCCAGCACTTGGTCGACTGTTTGAGGCCATAGACGGCCTTCCGAAGTCGCCAGACATGACCAAATTCAATCGAACCCATGTAGATCTCCTCCTCATAGAGTTGGACCATGTAGATCTCCTCCTCATCGAGAGCGCCATGCAAGAAGACATTGCTCACATCCATCTGGTCGAGCTCCCAATTACGTTGTGCAACTATGCTGAAGAGCACGCGACTGGTGGTGAAACGGCCAACCAACGTGAAAATCTGGTGGAAGTCCACTCTTGGTACCTGTGCAAAGCCATTAGCAAGTACCCAGGCTTTGTACTTCTCCAATGTGCCGTCCGGCTTCCACTTGCGACAAAAAACCCACTTTGCCCCAATGGCTTTATGGCCTGGGGGCAAGTCAACCAGCTCGTACACAGCATGTTGATCAATGGCAGCAAGTTACTCCTTACCCATGAAGACTTCGACTTCCGAATTTTGGGGGTCAAGGAAGAGTCGCCAAGTCAATCAACATCGACTTGGACATCGACTCCACTTGACCGCCATTTTTTTAATTAGGGTCCAAATGGTGTACAATTTGGTGAACAAGCCTGTGTCCACTTTGACGACCGACAGAGAAAAAAGGGGGGGTCGGCTCGACCTACGAAAGGCCGACTTTTGGAGCGACCTCGTGAGCATCTCCTACAAGATCCCTGTGGGCTCTTTGCGGTGTCTTCACATGTGTTGTCCATGCATGAGGCACGCATGATTGGCATGCTGGCTCCCCTCCAAGATAATGCATGCCCGTTAACAGCCAATGACAATAGGGTAGGTGGCACTTCCACATACTCAACCTAAGTGGCATCCACATCACTAGACTAGATGCAATGAACAGCAGTGCATGAGCCGCACAATCTGGGCCGCAGATTGCGGAGGAATGAATGGTTCGTTGTCCTCCCCCCCCCCTCCATCCGGGCCCTTGTGCCTCGTAACCTTAGTTTTGTAGGGCATACGGTTGTCCATTTTGTTGCTCTTCCCGACATTCTGAGCCAAGGCCCTCTGACCGAGGGCCTTAACTGCACCTTGCAAATACCACCATGGAGCGCTAGCCCGTTACACCTAGGCCTTGGTGAGATCCACGAGCACCACCACGGCTGGTCGATCTTGGACGACATCTTCGGCCAGCCAGGGCACCTCCTCTAGCAGGCTCCCTATCCTTACAGGGGATTTTCTTGTGCGTGCCCTTAGCAAGTTCTTCAAGCCAATACCCACAGAAGCAGGCTTCTTTTGTGGTGCATGTGGCACCACCTACTCCGGTGGCACTGACTGCATGCGTGGTCACTATGGCGCTCTTGTGGGAAACGTCAAGAAGTACAAGTATGCTCCAGCAGTGGCACGTGTGATGCTAGGGTTGCTCCCTCTCCCCCTTCCAGATGGCTTCAATGGCGTGGACGAGGTGTTGTTCAAGGGGCAGGGCTCGGCATGGGGTACGAGGGACAGCCCAGTCAACTGGTTGGACCTCCACCAGGCGAGGCAGTGTGAGCAGGCACGAGCAGCAGTTGGTGTGCAGCAGACGCCTGATGAGCAGCAATAGCAGCAGTAGCAGCTAGCAACTTCACAGTCGTCCAATGCCCCTTCTTTCACGGGCACTCCAGCCTCGGCAGCCTCTCTCAGCTCAGCCAGGCACAACTTGATGTCGGAGCGTCTCGCAAGCACTGCCAACTCGCAATGCCAGAAAACCATCGTAAAAATCATGGCTAAGAATGCCTTATCCATCTCCTTCAACCTGGACTCTTGCGTGTTGGAGCTTGTGGAGGATTCCCAGAACATATCGGGCAATTTCAGGTTGCCAAGCAAGGAAGGGTAAAAGAGGAGATTCTCCCTGCACTGGACAGGGAGCTTGCCGACATGGAGGCTCCACTGCAGAGCGGCTGGGAAATCTTCGGCGTCTCCCTCGGGGTGGACGAGTGTAGCGACATCCAGATCCGCCCAATCTACTCGGCCATGGCCTCCAACACCGAGGGGGTTGCTCACCTCTTCAGCCGTGACGCGAGTGCCTTGGTCAGTGACGCCAACCATGTGGCTTGCGTTATTGACCAGGCCATCACTGAGGTGGGACCTGAGAAGGTAATCACGGACAACGCAAGCACTAACAAGAAGGCGTACGAGGCTTTGCGCGTGAATTATCCTGTAGTCTTTTTCACTCATGGTTTCTGTCATAGTCTCGACTTGTGCCTGAAGGACTTGGGGAAGACGGAATGGGGACAGGCTGTCATAAGCAAGTGTGCAAAAGTGGTGATGTTTTTCAGGAACAAGGACCTCTTGAGGTCCTGACTGAAGTCAGAGTCTGGGGGCAGGGTGCTCCTTCCAGCTGCTGCAACACGTTTTCCATTTGTCCACAGGATGCTTAGCCGCCTCTTGGACATTAAGGATATTTTGTAGAAGCTGGTGGCAAGTGACAAATGGCAGCAGATGGGAGATGGCAGGGACGCTGGCTGGAAAGCCAAGAAGAAGGTAGTGCGCCGCATTATCAGGATGGGTGTGTTCTGGCTCCAGGTGAAGGCGCTGATGAAACTCATGATGTTTATTGTGCTTGTATTGTACAAGGATGATGCTGCTGGCATAACTGCAGGCATTGTCTACGCGACCCTGTTGGATACAACAGAGGCTGTACCAAAGCTTGGGCTTGCACATGGACGCAAGCGTGCACCATGCAACCTGGGTCAAGTTTGCATTGATGGTGGGATAACCAGATGAACTGTCATGTTTTTTCTGCTGCATGTCGTGTGCATCCGACGCACTTTGGGCACAAATTTGATGGTGACAAGAAGATGGTTGAGGCATGGAACGTGGTGGTTACGGCCCTTGTTCTTGAGAAGGACATTGAGAATCTTGAGAAAGAGCTAGAGGGGTTTGAGAACGCACGGGTGATGTGTGACAATGACCCCTCTCATACCAATGACGTAGAGAAGGCAAAGGTAGCAGTGCAGCAGGTGGTGGGTGGCGACATGCCAGATTTCCGTTGGCATGCTAGGTTCATGACAAGTCTCCCTATTCTTTGTGCATTCTCCATGAGACTGCTCGCACAACCATGTGGTTCCTCAGACAATGAACGCGTGTTCTCAAAGCACGAGCTGGTGCAGACAACACGACGCAACAAGTTGAAGATCAACACACTAAAGCTGCTGGTGAGGGTCAACGTCCGCCTCAATAAAATGTACGACAAGAAGAAGGCACGCACCCTCACTGCCGAAATCTTGAAAGCAATAGAGGACGAAGAAGCTGAGAGTGGGAGTGAAGCAGATGGAGAGATTGGTGATGCAGACGCCAAAGACTGTGAAGACTGGGTGTGGGACCCCCTTATTGCCTATGCGGGTGATAATGATGAGGTCTGGTTGGAAGAAATAGGTGCTAGTGGCAAGGGTGCTGAAGCTGAAGCAGGAACTCCTGGTGCTGTTGGTGGAGAGGATGTAGGTGGTAAGGGTGCTAAAGTTGGTGGTGCAGGAGTGGCGGTATCAGAGGAAGAGGAGGATTCTGAAGATGATTTTGAGGAGGAAATGGAGGGGGATGATGATGATAGTGAAGGGGCAGAGGAAGTAGAGGAGGTTGAGGAGGAGGAGCTGACAGTTGAGAAGGATGTCGGAAGGATTCTACAGCTTGGTGCGCGGAAGCGGAAGGATGTGGAGGTTTCTTTGGAGTTGGAGCAAGCTACAGCAACTCCTGGGGACACTAGAGGTGCAGCAGATTCTGGTACAGATGGTGGGACTTCAACTGTGTCGAGTCCATCTACAACAGCAGCATCATCATCTGTAGCTCATCCTGCTTTGCTGCGGCCATTGGGAAGTCCGACACATCTGTCATGGCTGGTTCATCCAAGGTAGCTGCTGCTAGGGCAGCTGCTCTGAAGACAGCTACAGCAGCCAAGGTTGCTGCTGCAAAGGCTGCGACTGCCAAGGCTGTTGCTGCCAAGGCTGACAAGAGAGCACGCAAGACCTGAGGGTATGTTTGTGCTGTGAATGTTCCAATGCAATCTTATTCTTCTCAATGTCCAGTTTTATTGCCTTGCATTCAAGCACTCTCCAAATTTGTTCAATGATTTCCATGAATGAGAATACAACCATAGCATGTAATGGATGCTTGGACTGTATGAGAGTAGTTAAAATGACTCTTGTGCACTCACTTCTGTATACTCACTTCTGACATGGATGGTTCATCCAAGGCAGCGTGTAGAGACAGAATGTGTAGAAATGCAAGGTAGAATGGTCCATGCATTGAAGCACAATTGAATAAGTGTATTGCACTTAGTATGTGATCCAACATGTAAGTTGAAAAACACCTGTAAAGTGACATGTTGAGAGTGACTAGGTGCAATTTCTGGCATGTTTGGGTGCTTATGCAAAATCGACTTTGACCAAATTTTGCCAACATGGCGATGTCCGGCTTTCAACTTCCGACTTGGGGTCGACTTCAACTTGGAAAGGTCATCAAGGCGCCTTACAAGCGGCTTCCCAGAGGGCAGCGTCAGGTATGGCCCTGGCCTCACGGAGGCTCTGTGGATTGGCTGCCTGCAAAGACAGCCCGGCTATCAGTCGGCGAGCGCTGCCAAAGCCAGCTGGAGCACACAACAACAAGACATAGGCAATACATTGATGCTCCTAAGAAATCAGGGCATAACCCAACGCGGATCCAAGATGAAGGTCCGCTGTGAAAATGCAAGGGCAATCAGACCCAAGGCCTTCGTCTCCGGATCCCCACTCACCACACTGTGAGAAGGGGGCGTGGGACGGAGGTACTTGGCCGGGGGCGCCTGAACAATGGCAGGACGCATGCCTGATGGAGACACTTGGATGCAGGGACAAGGACGACCACGAGGAGTGCGTGAGTGTATCGGACCAACACTAGAGAAGTGGGTGTGCCAGAGTCGAGGAGGCAAGGATACGACGGGTTGCTCCACTAGAGTGACTGACGTAGGAAGACTGCTGGACTGGTTGACTGAGGCAATGACCGGAGGGATTGAATCGGTTGCTTGGGTAGAGGAGTCAGCAGCTGAAGAAATGGACTCAGTTGCCTCGTTGGCGGAGTCAGCGGCTAAAGAATTTGACTCAATTGCCTAGTCGGTGGAATTAGCATCCGAAGAGGTGGACTAGAATGCGTGGTTAACAGTCTGAGAAACAGAATCACATGGAGGCTATGGTGCGGTGGAAATGTGTGGTGTGTGTGGAGGTATAGGTGACTCAGTGGAGCCAAGGACTCTGGACACGGACAAGGAGCAACATCGTGCACTGGTGCCAAATCTTCCCCATGCGATGGCGGCAACAAGCCTAGAAGGGTCCTAGCATGTACAAAAGGGAGATCGCGTGAGAAAATCTCCTCAAAGAACAGGGCATCACACGACTCAATGATGCAATGCCAAGCAGGGTCCCAGAACCTCTATGCCTTTGACTGAAGGGACACTCCGAGGAAGGTAAAAAAGCGACCACGGGGAGCCAGCTTGCCATCTCGTTGATAGGAGCCAGAAAATGGCAGTGCAACTCTATACGTCCTGTCCACACAAGGACTTGTAGGGAATGACAGGACGGGGCATGGGTCCGTGGAGAGATCTGTTCCAAACCCAGGTCATGTACGACATGGCCTCGAAGAAAAAGCCCTCGGATAAACCAGATTCCGTGTACATAGTGAGGACAGCATTAGCCATGGTGCGATTCCAACACTCAGAGACACCGGTCTGCTTCGGAGTGTAAGGTACAGACATCTCATGTGTGACGCCACAGCTCTTGAAAAAGGCATAAGCCACCCCCATATAGTCACCACCTCGGTCAGAATGGAAGCGGCACAGGGAACGACCATACTCGCGCTCTACGGTGAGGAGCCAATCACGTATCACTTTTGCTGCGTCGCTCTTCTGTCGAAGGAAAAACATGCATAAAAACAAGAGGAGTCGTCGGTGAGGGTGAGAACGTAACGACTACGCTTTGCAACAGTCTCGACAAGCAAGGGACCCATGAGGTTAAGATGGACTAGCTCAAGTGGGTGCGAGACGCGGGAAGAGGAAACAAGATAAGATGACCTGTGCATCTTACCCTGAGCCCAGTGGATGCATTCAGTTGTGCAAGATAACTGAAAGGTAGCTAGATCGAGGCCAAGGGCAGGCTACGCATGAAGCATGCTCTCAACGGCAAAGCAGTGTACGTGGCACAAGTGACGGTGGAGGAGGTCAGTATGCTGCAAGGACAGAGTGCTCGTGACAAAGATGTGTGCCCCGTCCAAAGACAGGGGCAAGGACATGGAAGATAGAAGTGTGACGTACCACAAGTCATCACAAGACTATGCGACGGAGAAAGAGTGACAGTGCCGACGCTACGAGAGTACAAAACATCAACGCTCATGCGGTCAAGAGCAGTGACAGATAGAAGGTTGAGTTCAAGGCCAGGCACATTCAGCACATCAGTGACGTAGATGTCGCCAGACGGACCCCGGAAACGAGCAACACCAATACCACGAATAGGAAGCGCCTGACCGGATCCAGACCGAACACTTTGTACATCGCCAATTGGGACGAGCATTTTAAATGCTTGCTGACAGGACATCATGTAATTCATAGCGCCAGAGTCAATGATCCAGGTGCCATTTGGGTCATGGAAAGACGCACTAGCATTACACTGAGCGACCAGAAATGACGTGGGTAACTAGTACTGAATATGTGACTTAGACGCAAAGCGTGTCTGCCAATCATCAAGCCAGGCAACATCACCCAAGAGGGAAGTAGGCACACAACAGTCATCCATAGGGGGTTTTCCACGGAAAGCAATGTCACTCTGACAACTGTTTATGACCTCTTGACTAGCAAACATACAACTTGTACTTCCCTGGGGTTGACGAGGAGGGATGCCAAGGCAGTGCGCAATGAACTGCACTAGTTGGCGCTCGCGAGCAGAGGGCCCGGGAATCTGGAGGTAGAGCGGCATGGTCATGCCGGATGGAGGAGCTGAGGTGTAGCTGAGCTGCGATGGTGGAGGTTTCCACGCCGGATACGGAGTCCATGTAGTAATGGGTTCTGCACAAGGCATGAATGGAGTGGGGGATTTACTCATGAGTGCTGTAGTACCTGTGGAGGAGATTGTTGCTGATNGGAATAGAACCAGGACATCAGAGTGCCCTGAGACGCCATGGCCTCCAAGATCTCGAGGCCAAAGGCAACGAGGATCTTTGCGTAGTCAGGAGTCATGCCTTTCGTGATGGTAAGAAGAGCGGAGAGCGGAGCTGGGCTGGCCTTGTCGAGCCGACGGAGGAGATCCTGTGCGCGATGCCAATAGGCGGTGACGGAATCTGAGTCACCCATCTTGAGATCAATAAAACTCCTCAAGAGTCCACCGACGACGGTTTGGCCAGAAGGACAACAGGGACATGTGAGGGTACTCTTGGCATCACGGGGGTCAGGGTCGGTGCCGGCAGTAGGATTGCCGATTAAGGGCTCAAGGTCAGTGCGATCAATCTCTGGTGTTGCAAAGACAAGGGTCCTAGCTGCACAAACTGCATTGAACAACTTCTCAGGAATGGAGGAGTCGTAATTCAGGGTGTAGTAGGGCCAGAGACCCTCACCCTGAGCCCACAAGCGAAACAGAAACTACCAGGATGCAAACTCTCCAACCGCAAGGTGGGGTGGTGGAACCTTATAATCTTTTGGCCTACGCATACTGGCTATAGTTCCTAGGCACCCTATGACACTGGAGACAGACTGTTGTTGCTCCTCCTGGTGCTGCTAGGCTACTGTCTAGGCCGCGGTAGAGACGGTGAGACCAGTCTGACCACGAAGAGGCGGCTCGACCGTGGCAGTTTGGGCAGATTGAAGGTGGCGAGGAGTGTCTGCAGGTCCTCAACTTATTGCTGAAGAGCGGCGACAGGGCCAGTTGGCGGTGTCGCGCTAGCAAAGCTGGACTGTATGGCACTAGCGATACCCGTTCCAGCCATGGCGGACGGTGCCACTAGTACTCTGTTTGTTACTGAGTGGCAGTAGAAGTTGTCAAGAAATTCATTGACTATTTTTCTGGACGATTCATTTGAAGGAGGAAAACTGACGGTTTTTTTTTTTTTTGTAAAAAGAATACACTCCTAGTTCCCGAGTATCCCATTCGAGAAATTACTCATATGCCTAGTTTGTTTTTGTGGTTGGTGGCCGGCAACCTGTCCGAGCTGAGCGGAAGCCTATGGCGCTTTCGCACAGATTTCTCGGGACCAGACGGTGTTGTTGCTGCCGCTGCTGGCACTACTGCTGCTGCTTCCGCCGCACGATACTATTGCTGTTGATGCTGCTATGTGCCGCTGCTACGATCGTTGCAAGCTACTGTAATGGACCGCAAATTCACCAAGAATTATTGTCTTGATTTGCCCATGCATTTTCAGAGAGATCACTAGACACTTGGGTGAATCACCTTTGAAATTCCGGTGATCCTACTTGATGGTGAGCACATTACTGTTAAGAAAAATCGATGTGCAAGAAATGGTTCAGTCGCCAAATGGGCTCTTGCAATTAAGTTCCTTGTGCTACGTGCACGTGCCAAGTAGGCGGGAACTTCGTGACCTGCTTTTGAACATCCAATTTCATGGATGTTCAAGCTCTCATGAAGGGATCCCGTAAAATGCTTACACCAAAGCTGATCCGGTCGATGAATATGACAGTTCGCACCTCAATAACTAGGCACTTTAGGTAGCCACATACAAAATACTTTTTCCCTTGAATTTTGGCTAGTTTAGAAATCACTACAAGGGGTTTGAAATCTTTGGTGCATGTACCGTCCACTACGGTATTTCTGCGGTTGCTGCTGCTACTGTTGCTGCCGCTGTTGTTGCTGTTTTTTCTGTCGTTGCTGCTGCTGCTACGGTTACAAATGTCGCACTGCTACAGCTGCTGCTGCATGCTGCTCCTGCTGCCACGCCACTGCTATGCGGTGCACAGCTGCCACGCGGTTACTGCTTCTGCTGCTGTTCCAGCTGCTGCGCGGCTGCTGCTAATGCTACTGCTACTACTGATGTAGCCTCGCTGCTGCCTCACCTACCACGTGGCAGGCAGAAAGGGAGGAGGAGCGAGAGTCCAGATTTTTTCTTTATTCCCGGATCACTCGTCTCCGAGTCTAGCGGGGCTGAATCCACAAGTGTTGGTGTGGTTGCACCGGCAGGAAGTGTCCGCCGGGTGGAGAGAAGAGGTAGAGAGAAAATGGGGAAGCAACGGGGACACTTCCCTGCTGCTTGGTGGTACCATTGCCATGTGCGTTGGCTCTGCCGTCGGTGTTGTGCCTCGTCGTGTTGGCCGCATGACCGCCTACGCTAACACTGCCATGGGGTCAATGCTGCAAAAAAAAAAAAAAAAACAGCAGCATTTCTCCATCGTCGGGAGCATTTTGAAGCCGCCACCAGCTGAGTCTAACTCTGTTGAGAAGAATCCGGTAGAGTTTACCATACACTAGCACGTATGGAGGTTTGCCAACGTTGACTAGCACCTGTACGCCAATGCTGATACTCAATCTGCTGCATCCGCTATGCTATGGCTCTGATGCTATGCTTGAAATGATGATGCGCTAGTCTGGAAAAGATTATTTTGTGCAGCCTCACACACTTGGATTGAAGTGTGTGGCCTGTTGTGCCTAGACTCTCTCTCGCAGCTGAGCTGCACTGGCTGCTCAGCTGTGAAAGAGAGCACTCAAACTCAAAAGTTAGCACTAGAACTGCAATTGGAAGTGAGGAATGCTTGACTTGACAACAAGAATGAGGTTTGGTGGGAGACCCCTCCCACAATAACCTAGGCCCTCACATCTGTGAGGCTTGTTACTTAGTCTACCAACCAATCAAGAGAATGCACTATTTTCAAGCCTGTGGAGTTTTCTAGGTGAGCCTTGCCAGATGACCAACAGCCCCAAACCCGGACGTCGACTGCTTTTCCTGGGAACTAGTTCATATTAAAAAATCCACGCTTCGAACGCAGTCGTGCAGTCAGAATCAGTGAGAAAAACTACACACAAGAGGCATGGCCACCTGAACCTGTACAAACCCTATGCTACTCAAAGCAGCCCCCTATGACTGTCTGTGACATGAGTGACGGTGGCTGCTGCAGATGGATCTGGAAGTGCACTGCTACCAAGTGGGAGACCCCAAATGAGGAGAAAGAAGCCACGCCTCTAACAACGTTGCGACATCCCCTCCATCGCTCAGTGCCTGCCATTGTCGACGTCCGCCGAGTCAGTCGTCTGCTCAAGCCTGTATACCAGATGAGAGGTCACAACACAGATCAATGAGACAGTGTATTCCCAAATCACAACACCAGCTCTGTGAAAAGTGAACTTGGAAGCAAACTTATGGCTGAAGCGACAGAGTTTGAACAAGAGAGAGAGAGAGAGAGAGAGAGAGAGAGAGAGAGAGAGAGAGAGAGAGAGAGAGAGAGAGAGAGAGAGAGAGAGAGAGAGAGAGAGAGAGAGAGAGAGAGAGAGAGAGAGGGAGAGAGAGAGAGAGAGAGAGAGAGAGAGAGAGA
>SZWC01001167.1:235024-249380 GCA_023375785.1 Penium margaritaceum | reverse complement strand
GGGAGGGAGGGAGGGGAGGGAGGGAGGGAGGGAGGGAGGTAGGGAGGGAGGTAGGGAGGAAGGGATAAAGGGAGGGAGGGAGTCAGTGATTCTGGTCATTTGTTGCCCTGGGTAGGCAACAAATAACCAGGGCTTTTGTGAATAGACTGAACAAAGGCAAGAGGACGGAGCGACTAGATACCCACCATGTCTAATATTTTAAGTTGTCGTGCCTGCACCTACTCATTTTGGAATGGCATACCCAGACCACTTTAGTTTTAGCACCGCGTATCTCTTGTCCGGCAAATTAAAAATGGCAAACCCAAGTCCATTGTTTTAGGAACGGTATACCACAAGGTGGAATATTTACAACGGCGTACCCGTACACAAACCAGATTATTGTTTGCGCTCAGCCAAACACGACCCTCCTACGGAACATCGATAACAAGTACGCAACACTATGTCATACTCGTACAAAAGTACGACTACTCCCCTTAAAAATGAAAACAAAATCATCAACCACAAACATTGAAACAAGAGTATTACATAGTTAATTATGTTACAACTCAATGACACTAGTCAAAGACACGAGCATGTGGAAATCTTTGTAAAGATGAAGTAATGATTCACGAATAAACCGTACATGATTTGATCAGTGCAAGCCAAAAATGAGAATTGTACACGACATAACCACCTATTGTATAAAGAAAGGGCATGCCTATATGCCTTTGCTGATTTTCTAGGTCAGGGTACGCCGTGAGCAGACATTATATTCATGGATATCCGGTTTCTTTTTTTTAGTACGCTGGGTATGGTGTGCCAAGTTTTCAGCCTGTGGGTGTGGCAGCTTAATATTGCGGCCCAAGGCAAAATTACTGAGCACGAAAAAGTCACTACATCGACAGGTCATGTGATTGATGGCACCAGAGTCAATGATTCAAATGCAATTTGCCTTCCAAATTTCCTCAACATTGGCCACAGAGCACCCCAACTGTGCTAGATGCTCAGCCATAGTGCCCTAAAAGGTGGATGATCATAATTGGTTCTGATGATGTTCTTGTCCATGACACTCGATCCAACATCACATTCGTCGTCAACCTCCTTACACAGTAAGGAGGTTCGGACGAGAGCCCTTCACATGGCTGTGCAAGTGGTGCGATACATGATTTTCACACCGTAACTCAAGTTTTTCTTCCAAGGGCAGTGTTCGTTGTTAGTCAAGAAGAACGCAAATAGTGACTGAGTCCCGAGCCCTGATGGGCGCAATTAAGTAGGCTTTGTATTCGTGCTAAGTAGCATTGGTGTGTCATGGTGCAGCGGCAAGCATGGCTACATTGCACATAGCTCATCAGAGGCATAGAATGTTTTGCCCGGGACTGGAGCTTCTAAGGTGATGTGACTACATCATTTTTCGTGAGCTACATTAGTCTCTACCTTGCATCATTCCATGGCATGACGACCGGAGTTTTGTTTACCATTGCAAAGAGCTCTCGTGTGTTTAATGCATGCACAAAGCACATTCTTGTCAGGGCGTAAACACACTGGTGTCCATTGTTTCGCTCGATAGATCCGCAGTGTCCATAGTTGAAAACGAACTGACGGCGGTGTCCATAGTCAAAACCGATATGTCCACATTGTCCATAGTTGGAAGCGAAATGACAGCGGTGCCCATGTTTTCAAATGCGCGATCGAAAAACGAATAACATGACAAATACATCAACTATTCGCTCGAAGTATTCAGTCATGAACAAAATGCATGTCTAAAGCAGGCCTCGGATGTTGACAGGCTGTCACGACAGCCTGTTAATAGCTTTTTCGTTATCCATTCTGCGGCGTGGAGTTCGTTGAAGGTGGAGCCATGCATACAACCCGATTTCGTTGCGCTGTAGGCAACAATTGCGCATCACTCGAAAGAGGACAGTGCTAACGCAAATGAATGGTCCCTGAATGGACGCGGCCATCGCCAATGACATTGTCCACGGTAGAACTTGCCAACGCTGTGTGCACCATCAACAGATGTCTGTGGCTTGTGCCGACGTCCCCTTAGGGTGACGTGAATAGGTTCAACTAGTGAACCTGATGTTTGTACCATCTGGCACCATGAACAGGTACAAACATGTCTACCTAAGTGGCTTGTCCATCAAGACATTGCGTTAAGTTTACACCTACTGCCAAACTTTGACTACACGTTGGATTGGCATGGACAACGACATCCGTCCGAATGGGCCAGCATATCATGGATGGAGTACTCTCGTAGCAGATCCTGTGGCGCCTCATCGGGCATGGGTCGCACTGGAGGAGGAGTGGGAGCGGTATTTAGCTCACAACGTACAGTTGGGCCATGAATAAACATCATGGCATGGAACTTGGGAGTGCCCATACCCAATAGTAGGCCGCCCAACTGTCTTGAGCCATGGGAGCCGTGGACATGGACCGAGCCACCGAGTCCATAGTGGCTACATCGCATGCTACCGTTGTCTTTTTGTAGACACAAGTGTCATGTTTTCAAGGTCTTAAGGGTATAGAGTGTACATTGTACAGGGCATTAGTATGGGCATTCGAGATCTAATTCGGAGACAATTATGGACATAATTGTTTTAATCTTTGTAGGTTCTCGGTTGTAGTTTCTTTGAATACATGACGATCAGAGTGCATGGCAAGTGTTCTTTTCCACATGGCCTACATCAATTTGTTCCCACGTATTGCATACGTGGTGAAGAATCTACCTTTCTATGGGCATGGATGAATTATTGTCTATTGAGAAATGGATACAAATGTCATTTATTGAATGGGTACTCTAAGTCATATCTTCCATGGACATTATAGTTATGTTATAAAAAAATGTACATCTCTGTAGACAACGAGGAACAAGCACTACTACCCAAACCATTATGCATCCAACCACTTTGGATCCTGGACACTGTACAACCAGAGCCACTGACACACCTCACATCCACACCCCAGCCATCCCTGACAGGGTATTGGATCAAACAAAATATCCTCATCGGCCTCATGTGGCTCCACCTCTTCATCTTGTTCATCGTAAAAAACGTCTTCCCCATCTTGGTCATCTGATTTGTGCTTCACTTGTACAGCCATCCATTGGACATGCATCATTGTTTGTCACTGTACACCGGCACATGCCTACATATCTTCTAGTTCTTGGCTGCCACAGGTAGGAATACACTGTCTGACACACCAATGTTCCACCAACTCTTGAGAGGAACCCCACAATCCAGTCAAGTGGATGACATGAAGTTATATTTGAGGGTCATTGTCTAAGTGCCTAGACGGAAATAGAATGTTCATTCAAAGGGAATGAAATGACCACGTTAGAAGTCTATTTGTAGACATTTTTGGTTTCTTCGTGTATATGATTTTCAACACAAAGGGAAATTGGGCATCATTCATTGAGAAGTGAAGAGAAGTTGAGAAGCTGGATGGTATTGAACAGTTGAACTAGGGTCAAACTGAGTTATGCAAAACTGAGCTATCCAAAACAACCAACCCAAGAACAACCCAACCTAACTGCACCCTCCTGGAAACAAGTTTGAGGTAGGAGTGCAGTCCGGGGCCACTTGTAATGTGGCATGCACCTCCTTCATAGGAGGTGGCCTTAACTATGCTCTGTAAAGCACACACACAAGGAAAAGAGTTAGAGGGGGAAGCAAGGGTTAAAACCATGTTATGAAAACACGCATTAACATCAAGGCACAGTTACGGGAGTGCAAAGTAAGACAATGCAGGATCCACACCATGACAAACTTACCAAATGCTCCAAGAACGGTTGATGTTGTCCACCTCCTCGTAGAAAGCCATCATGCCTCCTCACGACCGTCTTCATCATTATGGTCGACCCCTTCATCCTCACTAGCGACTGAGATGGGGTCGACCACCTCCTGCCCCTCCTCCTCCTCATCCCCCTCCTTCCCCTCCTCCTCCTCATCCCCCTCCTACCCCTCCTCCTCCTCATCCCCCTCCTGCCCCTCCTCCTCCTCATCCCCCTCCTTCCCCTCCTCCTCCTCATCCCCCTCCTGCCGCTCCTCCTCCTCCTCCCCATCCTCCTCCTCCTCCCCTTCCTTGTCCTCCTCCTCCCCATCCTTGTCCTTCTCCTCCTCGTCCTCCTAGTCTGACTCTTCCTCCTCTTCAAGAAGGGAGGCAGCCTTGGCCTCATCCCTGGAGTACCCTATGGTGTCCACGTTTGACCTGCAGGATGCCCTCATGGGATACTCTGCCTCCAGTTATGTGACGCGTGTGGTTACCGTCCACTGTGGAGTTGGGACCTCCATGTTTGGACATGCACGACGCACATGTCCTTGCTTCCCACAGAAGGCACATATTGTTCACTTCTTCACCTTAGCGTATTTCCAGCATATATCATTGTGGCAGGACACCCGCGCCCACGACGTGGGCAAGGCTGCAGCCACTTTGGTTCAGCCGGCTTCACAAGCCTCATATTGGGCAGGGGGAAAGGGGATTGTACATGCGTTTTTAGCTAAAGCTCAGGTAGCCAAAGTCCTCGAAAGTCATGATGTTCAGAGCATTCTCCAGTAAGAGACTGTAGGCATACAGGCATGGCACCCCATACTCACACCACCTTCTGCACGGGCACTCTTTGATGCTGATATTGACGTCGCTATTTGTGCGCACTGCTGTGCCGCTTTTCCATGGTCCCACCTCGTCCCCATCCAGGTCCAAGTTATTCTCCTGGCAGTGGTCATAGTTTTTCGTTACCTTCACGTACAGCGCCGGTGCGACACTGCCCTTGGCGTCATGTGCTATCTTGTGGCGAATGTGCTGGAGTTTCTACATGAACACGTGGAGGTTCATAAAATTGAAGTATGGGAACATATTCTGGAGCTCCACGAGCTTACCGTTGAGGGATTCCATGACGTTACTGGTGGTGCGTCCACCACGAGCAACCGGGAAGTGAAGCCTGCTCCATCTTTCCTTTGAGATGACTGGCTCCCCATTACCAACTAGTAGGTAATCCACAACCCTTGGAGCCGACCGGCTCATCTCGACCAGGCAGGTATCCCAATCCTCCTGTGTTGTCACGCGGGCCAGGTTCTAGAAGAGAGTGCCCAGTTGCCCTGGCACCGGGATTGCACGTTCCGCATGAGGTGTCAGGTGTAGTAGATGTGCATTGCACCGGGTAGTCTGGCCTCCACTGCGTTCGCCAACCCCTTTTTGCAGTCTCAGATGACCGTCGTTCCAACCTGTTCAGCTGTTGAGTATGCTGCTGCAATAAGCTCACAGAACCACGTCCAATTATGCTCGTCCTCTCCAGAAACCAAAGCCTACACTGTGAGCATGGCATTGTTGTTCGCATCAAAGAACTGCATGATCAAAAGGACTTGCTTGTGCCCATTTTTAAGGTGGGTCCTACCCATGACGAGGACTTGCCGAGTACACTCAAAACCTCTGTGGCACGCTCCCAGTGCGACAAACACCTTGTAGAAAGTGCCAGTTTCTCGATCCTTCTCAGCCTTTGCGATGGCCAATGGCTTTACCTTCAAGAGTTATAGGAAAGAGCATGTTTGAAAAGCTTAGTGTGCAACCATAAACGGGAGTATGGCGCAGCAGAAAACCATGAAAAGCATGAGGGGAAAGAAAAAAATACCTCTGCCATGTATCCAGGGAACATGCTTCAGGAATCCTTCTTCTTTTTATAGATCTTCTCCAAAAAGGTCTTTTTGGCACGGTACAGGGTGTTGTACGAGATTTTTTTTTGCCAACCTTCCTGATGACTACCTGTAGTGCCTTCGGTGTTGTCTACGGGTCCTTCGTCAGGGTGCTTTGGATTTGCCGTGCCACCCACAGCGTCGACTGCATATGGTTACCCCGAGTGAATCCGGGGTCACAAAAGTGCCCGTCCGTGAAGGAGGTGATGTTGAACGAACCAGGCTGTTTTCTGTAGGCTGCATGCACGATCCACGGGCATTTCTTGGAGAAAAACTGCTTGCAGCGCACCACAAAGCGCTTGCAGTCGCTCTTCAACCACCCGAGCAACATGCGGTTGTCAATAGCATACTCTTCCACGGCAGCTTTGCATGCGACCATGGTCTCGAAGGATGAGCCACCGGAGAAATCAACCGCAGCCTTCCGCTTCTATGTGGTTGCAGAGTCTGGGGTTGGCTTGGCGATGTTGGGGGAGGCAGCTTTTGCCTTGGTGTCGGCTCCCTTGGCCTCATCGTCGGACACGACGGGTAGGCCCTTGGTTGACTGCACTCGACCACCTACAAGCGACATCCTGAGGGGAGCCACAGCTTCACGGTGTGTAGCACCGGTGACTGCAGTGCACCGTGCATCATCGTCCTTATGAGGGGGAGACTG
Organism: Penium margaritaceum; assembly: GCA_023375785.1. Lineage (NCBI taxonomy): Eukaryota > Viridiplantae > Streptophyta > Zygnematophyceae > Desmidiales > Peniaceae > Penium > Penium margaritaceum. The sequence continues at coordinate 243,065 of SZWC01001167.1, read as the reverse complement.
GCACGTTAAGCAAGGCTCGTCTGTCACTTCGTCATTGCTGTCGTCTGGTGGAAACCAAGATGAAGTGAGAGCTCCACTGTGACACGCACCTGTCTGGTGCATGTTCCTTGCCATCGGGAGACAACATGGGTACCTCGTGTAGAAAACATGGCGATATATAGCTTGGATGCCCCCATTTGTCTCCGTTGAAGCAGGCCCTCGTGAGGGCTTGCAACATCAACGATGAGCTGCACCACAATGGGGAGCAATGCCAGAACCCCCCACAACGCGCAAGCCTCGCTGCGGAAAAAATGTTTTTCAACCTTACGTATGACAGCAGCCTAGGGATGCACATGGGAGCCCTACATGAGGGGAGGTACATTACGACTCGGAAATCAGCAAGGAGACATGCTGTCAAAATCAGATTACAATCCGTGCAAAGAAAGAGACACATTCCAGGCAAACTGATTTGCGATCCAGTAACCTTCGAGGATCCTACGATCAAATCAGTTACATGACGCAATCAGCCATATGGTGTGCAGTGCGTAGCTACTAGCTGATTCCTTGCAATATGATGTACCATACCCCCCTGAAGAAGGCGCCAGAACCGTATCAAACAACGTGAATTGCATTCCATATTATGCGTACGTCGGCCCATATGGAGTAGCAAGTTGTCTCATCACCGTTGTTAAAATCCATCTCCAATCTAATTAAAACATGAAATATATGTCAAGCGTGCCCATGACGGACACTAACCGAGGGCAGAGTTCACATTTCATTATCGACTATGGGCACTGCTGTCATTTCGTTTCCAATTATGGACACCGGTCACAACTATGGACACTGCCGTCAGTTCATTTTTTTACTATGGACACTGCTACTTTATCGAGCAAAACGATGGGTATCTTAGAACACTGTCCTTATCATTAAGCATCATTTTTTTGCGTGATCTTGTGAGTGACAGGTGATATTTGACTCGGCACGGACATGGAGCGCGCTGACTTTCTCACCAAGCCATTGGCGCATGGAAAGTTCGTGGTGGCCATCCATCTGCTCGTTTTCAAACCTTGTCTTAGGGTGGCTAAGAGTGGGATGTGTGTGTGTGTATAGACTGTTGAGCATCTCGTTGGGCACTTATGTCAATTCGGCACATGTATCAATATACATACCATCGGGTCATGGGGGAGTGTTGTGATGTGAGCCGTCCCTGTGTGTTTGTACAGCTCCTTGTGGCTATTCAATCGTGTCCATGCTTGTGCACATCCCTCATGCAGACCCAGTTAGCGTTGAAGTAACGTCGGATGGTGGCACCACCACCACCCACAAGCAGTTGCAAGATGTTGGTTTTTCACACATCTCTCACTTCTGATATGTTGTGTCCTCCCAACTTGTGTAAATGAGCGTGCAGATGTCCGACAGTGAGACGCGACACTGCTGGAGTGTCGTCTGGTGGAGCCGATGCACGCTGAGACCTACATGCAGTTTGCTGGAGTCTCCTACCTCCAACGTGTTCAGCTCCATCGGCAGACCTCCTCGGCAGTCATGCCACCAGCAATCACTATCACTGCATATGCTTTCGGCATGTGTCCAGCATTGTGTCTGACTGCACTCTTGCATTTGCAGCTCCATACTATGCCTAGGGTCCAAGATTCATGAATTTCAAGAACTGTTGGTACCGGGGATTAGCGTAGACGCTGCCTGGGTTTAGGCAGCCATAACTCTTCACTATTGTTTTTCTAGCTGATTCTAACTGCTAGACTGTGTTTGCAGCGTGCGTACTATGGTATGGTCCAGTTTTCAGGCAAAACTGACAACGCACGGGTTTTGGGCTGTCGGCCGTCTCGCAAGGCTCACCGAGAAAACCCTGCCTGCCAGAAAATAGGTCTATTTTCTGATTGGTTCAGAAACTAAGTAACAAGCTCTGCAGAGGTGGGGGGAAGCTAGAATTGGGAGGGATCTCCCATTGTTGCTCATTCTCAGTTCTTAATCAGTCATTTCCAGTTTTCACCCATTGTTTGGCGCTAACTCTGGTACGCGTAGTTCTGAGTAACAAACACGAGAGCTCTCTGACTTAGGCTTTGGTGCAGTAGACTGAGGGGGCAGCTTAAGCAACAAGCGTGGGTTCCCCCATGCTGTATCAACAACGTTGCTACCCCAACCTACTGCTATAGGAGATTTCAAGCTTGGTGTCAAAGCCAGAGCGCAGCAGAAGCAGTAGAACACCGGCGAACAAGTCTAATCAACGCAGACAGTCCCAAGAATGCGCCCGTGTAAGGGAAATGCGGATGAATTTTTTTGGCAACGTTGACTCACCAAGTGGCGTCGTCAAAATGCTCCCCACACGGGAAAACTATGCTAATTTTTTTTCGGCAGCACTGACCCCACAACAATGGTAGCGTTGCTGGACGTGCACGCAGGACCAACGGTGGAATGGTATCCATGCACGTGGCAACGACACAAGGAAATTGATTGTGCCCTAGCACGACAGTAGCATCAGTAGTAGTACTCAACAAGCACAGGCAACGAGCACCTAGCAGTAGCACCAATAGCAAGTAGCTGCTACTAAAGCAAGAAGTAGTAATAGCAGCAACACGTAGTAGCAGCAGCACGCAACAAGTAGCAAGCAGCAAGTAGCTTCAACATCCGCCAGCAGTAGCAGCAATGGGCAGCAGCATTACTCGGCAGCAGCAACACCTCACAGCAGCAAGAGCAACAGGCAACGACAATAGTCGGCAACAGCTGTAGCACCGTGCAGCACTACTGAGCAGCAGTAGCAGTTGGCAACAACAGCATCAGCGGGCATCGGCAACAGCCGGCAGTAGTAGCAGCATCAAGCACCAGCAGCAAGCAACAGTAGTAGCCGGTAGTAGCAGCAACAGAAGTAGCCAGTAGTAGTAGCACCAGCCAGCAGCACCCAACAGCACCTAGTAGCACCCTGCAATAGCAATTTCACAAGCTGCAGGCAGCAGTAATAGCAACAACTGCTTGTAGCTCGTTGTTTGCAGCGGGCAGTGATCAGGCACGAACAAAGAAAAAAAAACCAATAAAAAAATGCCCCATCCTCGCAGCTGGCTCTTCTGTAACAGCAGCAGCCACCACAGTTGTTCTAACAGCTACAGCAGCTGCAACAACACGAGCGGCATGCAGCAACTTAGCAATAGCAGCAACAGCAGCTTTAACAATAGCAGTAACAGTAGCAGTATGAGCAGCAGCCAAAGCAGCAGCAATAGTAGCAGCAGTAGTACTAGCCGCAATAGCAATAACAACTATAGTAGCAGTGACAGCAGTAGTAGCAAGATTTACTACAATAGCTGCAATACCAGCAACAACAGCAGTAGCAGTGATAGCAACAAAAACAGTGGTAGTAGCAGCTCTACAGCTGACATAGCAACGGCTGTAGCAACAGCGCCATAGCCATTGCTGACGTCAGCCATACTCGGCTGACTTCACCGTTAATGTCACTACTCATGTGAGCAACAACAAAAAAATCTACAATAGCAACCTTTTAGATATTACAACAATAGCTGCAAACATCAACCATCAACTACTGCTGCAGTGACTGTTGCCGCCCCAGCAGTAGCAACGTCTTAAGGCGCCTCCTCATCTGGCAAGAAGAGGCGCAGGGATAAGAAGGGCAAGGGTCCGCAACATTAGTCTAGCAGATCCGGTGGCGGCAGCATCTTGCTCTAGAACTGTGGTCACTAAGGACACGACTGGTGTACTAGTATGATCCCGACTGACGAGGCTCGCGTCATAAACACCATGCGTTGCCAGCATGAGAGTTGCCTTGCCACCACTGCCGTGAGTGTCGCTGCTCCTAGTGCATCCGTGCCGCTCACAACGGCTCCATCATAGTATCTTTCACAGCTTTCCGCACCCACTCCTCCGTTATTGGCGCCTCCCTCCTCCTTCTTGGACTCCGATGCCGTCACACTGCAGTCAGTCTACTCCGTCGGACCCTCCACCTGCGAGCGTCAGTTGGAGCACTTCATCGTACTCCAGCTCGGCCTTCCACGCCCTCCTCCCCAGGAAAGTACGTGTTACGTCATCGCTGGTTCTACTACCCTACCCTACATGACAGAGTCTGTGTTGCGGTCATGTCCTGTATCGTTGTCCTCTCCATCCTCTACTGTGCCCTTCCCACCTGCTCCCCTTCGTGATGATTTCATCTGGTTGGATGACTAGCAGTCCCGGTTTGCACCTCCGTCCACCGCGTCTGCATCACTCGCCCACTGCCATGTGACTGTCAACGACCTGACCACACTGGTCCAGGATCCGTCAGAGATTTGGATCATCAACTCTGCGGCCACGCATCACATGGCGGCCTCCTGCGAGGCCTTAAGTGTCCTTGGTCCCGTCACGGATGTCTCCCGGATTTGGACGGGTTCTAGTCAGGTGTTACCCGTTCGTGGTATCGGCGTTGTTTGTTTCCGTGGTCCTGCTCGTGATGTCTTCGTGATTGATGTCCTCTTCGCCCTTGGCCTTGAGCTCAACCTCTTTTCTCAGCCCTTGATTGCATGAGCATGCACGTTCTTCACTCGCGTGGTGTTGGCACTGTGTCGTTGCATCTGTCAAGTCGTGTCGTTTTGCATGACACCGCCCGTGGCAGCTTGTGGCACATACCGTGCATGTCCGCCTCTACCTCTGTCCCCTCCTCATCGGCCAACACGGGCCACATGTTTGTCACTAGCACACTCTCTCCGTAGCACATACGTCTCCTGCATTGTCATCTCCATCATGTCCACTCTACTGCTGTCAACAACATGCTTCGCACGCAGCCAGCCACGGGACTTGATCCAGCCTCCTTTCCTCTGGCGTGTACCACCGAGTGTATTAATTGTGCTCAAGGGAAGATGTAACGTTCCACCTACCCCTTGTCTGCCTCTTGTGTGACCACCCCGCTTGACTTGGTTCCCTCCCAACAGAGTGATTCGGCGAGCACGGTCGTCATATCCTGACATGTACGGACGACTACTCTCGCTATCGCTGGGTCTTCTGCCTTCAGCAAAAAGGCAACTTCGCTCCCACCATTCAGGACTAGCTTGTTCGTGCTGAGCGCGGGTGTGGTCCCCCCTCCATCGCTTCCGTTCTTATCGCACGGGTGAGTTTCTGCGGGAGACCACACTCTTCCTCCCCTCCCGTGGCGTCCATCATGAGACGTCGACGCCTTTCACGCCAGCCTAGAACGGCGTCTCTGAGCTGTGGAACCGTACCATCGCCAACGTTGTCCGTGCCATATGCATCGAGTCCGGTCTCTCTAACGGCTTCTACTTCGAGGCCATGACCTACATGACATGGGTCTGAAACCGGATTTCCCACGGACCCATTCTCTGTCAGTCCACATCATAACAGCACTGGTGTAGCGAGCGAGCCAACTTCCATCCGGCCCGCGTTTAGGGCTGCGTAGTCATCGTGTGGTTGCTTGCCCCACACTAGGGTAGCATGCTCCAGCCTCGCAACCGTCCCTGCACCTTCCTTGACGTCTTGCGTAAGTCAAAGGCATGGCGCTTCGAGGATCCCACCTGGCATTGCATCGTCGAGTCCCCCGGCGTCCTCTTCTTTGAGAACCTGTTTCCCCGCGACCTCGTTCGCTCCGCCGCGTCGATGTTCCTCCCGTCCCGTGGGGGAGTAGTGGGTTCGTCCTCCGTCCAGCCGCGTCCGGGCGTCCCATCATCCGTACCCGCGGGTCCCTCTGCATCGGCTGTCCCGTGCGTGCCCGCCAGCCCCTCAGGGTCGACAGCCCCGTCCGTGTCCACCAGCCCCTCACGGTCGGCTGCCCCGTTCGTGTCCGCCAGCCCCTCAGGGCCGGGTGCCCCATCCGTGTCCGCCAGCCCCTGAAGGCCGGCTGCCTCGTCCATGTCCCCCAGCCCCTGAGGGCCGGCTCCCCCGTCTATGTCCGCCAGACCTTCCGGGTCGAGTGCCCCGTTTGGATCCGCCAGCCCCGTGGGGCCGGCTACCCTGTCTGTGTCCGCCAGCCCCTCCGGGCCAGCTTCACCATCCATGTCCGCCCATCCCTCCGAGCCGGCAGCCCCATCCATATCCGCCAACCCCTCCTGGCCGGTCGTCCTATTCGTGTCCGCCAGCCCCTCTTGGTCGGTTGCCCTGTACGCGTCCGCCAACCCCTCAGGGCCAGCTGTCCCGTCCGTGTCAACACGCTACACACGTGGTCCGGGCAAGAGCCTTGGACCGAGGCCGACAGTGAGCATTGAGGCTGCCTCCTCACACACTCTCGCGCCACAACCCCCTGTCACCCCACGAGACTCCTTGCCTCCTATCAAACCCACTTCCTGAGTCATGAGTGGAGACCTCGACACCAAGGCACTTGGCTTGGCCACACCGTCAATCATCACTGACCTACATCTAGGATCAGCTTTGGGTTATGCCTTGCTCCAACAAGAGCACCGGTATGCCGTCGCGGCCACGCTCATACGTATGCCACCAGGAGCGCGGTACACACACTACCTTACAGTCCGCCCCACGAAGCGACCAGAGGATCCAACTACCCTATGTGAGGCTCTGGCGTCTCCCGAGGCTGCTCACTGGGAGGCTGCATGTGCCGACGAGCTTGCTGCCATTCGGCAACATCAAGTCTATGAGCTCGTCGACCTCCGGCCGGGCCGTAAGGTCATCGGCGCTAAGTGGGTTCTCCGAAAAACGAGGAAGCCAGATGGGTCCCTGGACAAGTACAAGACCCGTCTTATAGCCAAGGGGTTTGCTCATGTCCCTAGGATTTACTATGACCAGATCTTCGCCCCGGCCGGCCGGTTCTCCACTAGTCGAGCGTTGTTTAGCCTGGTTGCCCAACACACGTAGGAACTCCATCAGATAGATGTGAGCAACGCCTTTCTCCATGGCTTACTAGAGGGCGAGGAGCTCTACATGGCGCAACCTCCAGGCTTCGACTATGGCTCCGGCAAGGTCTGGAAGCTGCAAAAGGCCCATTATGGCCTGAAGCAGTCACCTCGCTACTGGAACCAGGAGATCAGTCGTATGCTTCTCAACGGCGGCCTCTTTCGCAGCTCTACGGACCCCGCGCTGTTCATCAGTCCACGAGGTCAGACACTTGTCGCTGTCCTTGTCTACGACAACGACCTGGTCATCGCATCGCCGGATGCAGCCACCATCCAGCGGATCAAGGACCTGCTGCATGCTACCTACCAGATAAAGGACCTCTGGTCAGCACGAGTCTTTTTGGGCATGGAGCTTGAGCATGATTGCTCTATGGGCATCCTGCATGTCCATCTTGCCGCCTACGTCCAGACCTTGTCTGAGCGCTTTGCTGAGGACCTGCCCCTCGTGCCAAGAGTATCCTAACCCATGTCGTCAGATGGTCAAACGATGCTCAAGAGCTCTCATCCAGCCATAGTGGGGGAGCCAGTAGACGTGACCACGTATTTACGCGTCATCGGGTCACTCATGTTCGTGGCGACGACGACGCGTCCAGACATAGCGTTCGAAGTCAACCTCTTGGCACTGTTCTCTTAGGAGCCACGTCACCTCCACTTTGTGGCCACGATCCGAGTACTGCGCTATGTCATCTCTACCCCACGGCGAGGCATCATGCTATGTTAACAGCCGTCCGTTGTAGCAACGGGATACACCAACACTGACTGGGCCGACTGTCCGGACGGTAAGAGTCGTACTGGCTCTTTCTTTCTTGTTGGCGGCACGGTTGTGTGCTAGCGGCAAGCAGGGCTGCATTGCGTGTAGCATTGCTTAGGCTGAGTATGTGGCCATTCGCTCTGGTGCTTGTGAGAGCATGTGGCTGCGCCGCCTGATGTCCGAGTTGCCTCAGTTAGTCCCGTCCATCACGCTGCACTCTGACAATGAAAGTGCCATGGCTCTTGCTGACAATGACGGTGTGCATACCACTCGCACAAAGCACATCAATGTCGACTATCACTATGTGCATTCGTTGTTGCATGACGGTAGCATGAACATTGTGTGCATTGAGACAACACGGTAGTTGGCTGACTTCTTGACCAAGGGACTGAAGCATGACTCGTTCAAGAAGGCTGTGAATGCGGTCGGTGTGCGGACGTGAGGTTCTCTATCTCTCTCT
>SZWC01001167.1:189825-201449 GCA_023375785.1 Penium margaritaceum | reverse complement strand
TTGAATTTGTTTCTACCAGTTCTGGAGCTTTGAAGGGACATGCTCCAGATGTCCAGAGCCGGAACTCCAGGAAATCGCGATCCGCCTTCAACCCGGTGAGGGCAGATTCAGCCTACATCCGCCCTTGCCTCCCCGCCGCACCCCCTCTTCCCCACTCCCGACCTTCCCCACACGCGAGACCGTGAATCAATAGGCATGGCCGACGAACGCAGGACCACCGACTACACAGCGCATCCAGCGGCTCAGGAAAAGGAGAACATCAGATCCGCAATCCTCACACCTGGCGTTCCAGAGAGAGCGCGATCGCAGGGCGGCTGTGTTCCTGTCCGGCACCGCTCGTCCGCCCATCCGCCGGTGAAACGGCACTCGCGCGGGTCCAACACAGTGGAAGCTCGGAGGTTGCGCCGTTCCCGCGCTGATTTTGTGACGCTCACGCTGGCAGTCTGTGGATCTCGGCCGCGCACGGCAGCCACTGTACTGCAGCCTTCGCATACGATGGCCACCTCGCACAAGCCTCACAGATGAGGAGAGAGGAACAAGATGAACATTCAGGAAATGTCGCTGAAGAAGGATGGATTCGCCCCACGCTGAGAGGGGAGAGCAATTCGAAACGGTGTGTTTCTTCGGTGGAGACGCGAGCGTTTCAGTGACTCCACGCTTCCATTGGCACAGCCGGCAGCTGAACAGGAATGCCGAAAGAGATTTACTTTCTGCATATGTCCACCGGAGATCTTTAGCCCTGAACATCCACTAACGGGTTACAGGCACAAAACAGTTGGAAAGAGTCACTCCGACATGTCATCTCCAATACATGCCAAGGATAATCCGTGACATTAATTTAAAGCTCATTTTACGCACACAACCACCCACATGGTTCCCCATGGTCCGTACACATTCGTGTTGGACTGGAACTTTGATTTCAAATCCTTGAATATGGATTTTAGATCACAAAAATAGGTTGAAATCCAGAATAAAACGGATTTTAAAACTTTTTTCGTATAATTTTCTTCTAAGTCCTCCAACGTTCTCAAGGTGTCTCTTACAAACTACGCAAGATGAGAGCATTCATTGGATGTTAAGAAGAGTGGGCATTCGAAATTGTTTTCTTTCTCTCAGGATCCGAGAGATGATGTGAAAAAACACCTTTTTCTAACCACGCATTCCCCAAATAGAATGTGCTCCTCTTTTCGATCTGTCCTCTTCTTTGTTTCCCTTGGTTGGAGATGTTATGTCAATCACTCTTTGCAACAAATGTGGTCTAAGCCAAATCTTGCCATGCAAATGAAGAATGTTTGAATTTCATAGCGATTCCAAGATGAAGGCAATGTTTTGCTTGATGGATCCTTAATCGAACAAGTGTTTGCGCTTACATCAGATTCAAACTGGGGAATACGCCTCGAACGCAAGATGAAAAGACTTTTTTTCAACGAAAAGGCCTCTTCCATGTGACCGAGCCAAAAGTAGAAACCTCTTACCATGAATTCCCTTATATAAAGGGTTCTTGCATGTAGACAAGAGGATATCTCATCATCCATGGCAGGAGAACCTCTATCATTAAACAGTATAAAACTTTTCCATCCTAATCTCACCCTCTTGATCTAGCTATAATGAATAATACATGCACGAACTGTTGTGCTTTGTGCCGTTCCTGTACAGTTTACTGTGACCACTTGACCGTGTCCATACTCGTGCAGATCCCTGAGGCGGGCGGCCCTGGTGACACCGGCGCGACGACAGGTAGCGGACTACCAGCTTGGAGCTGGCCGACCATTGCACCAGAGCCCCAGATGCCACCGGGACTCTCTACATCTTGCAAGCGTCTTTCGGCAGATTGGCCATGTGGCCTATTTGCATGTTTTTGCATTGTATGCTCACTGTCTGTCGATGGATGCATGCATGTGACCGGTCGTAGCGTCCGTCTTTTCATTCTTCACGTCTAGGTTCAGACGGCGTAGCATTCTGGCATGTGTGCGCAGAGTTACGGCCAAAACAGTGGTTTTGGGCCGGTTTTAGGACAGCTCTTGGACTGCCGCGTGGGACACCCGCCGTGCGCCGCGGCAGGTATTTATGCCTTGGACCTGTCATTTGTCATTTCTCTCTGCATATGCTATATTGAAGCGTTCTGACACCGTGCCTTGTGTCTCCTAGCCAAACCCTTGCCGTTGTGTATACGACTTGTGAATGTCGTCATCGTCTGATCAGGCACTGACGCCCGATCAGCGGCTGCGTTGCTAGGAAGCTTCTACGCACTTTCTCATGGTAACAGAGCAATGAGACAGTTCTCACTGAGCTGCGCAGCAGAGACGCAGCAGAGCAGCAGTAGTGAGAGTCACCGCTGCAGCAGAGTTCCTGGGATCTGTTGGAGACGGCCGGTCGCCGTCAACGCATTCCACCGACCACGTGAGATCGCAGCTGCAAAGGCAGCAGCAGCGGCGTGTACCACCACGCAGAGGTGCATGGCGGCTGCAGTGCGCGCAGCCGCCCTCCCACAGCCGCAGCAGCATAGCAACAGGAGCACAGGCGGCGGCAGCAGCAGCGCAGCAGCAGCGGCCATAGCAGCAGCGTGACAGCACCGACGACAGCAGGAGCGCAGCAGCAGCGTCAGCAGCATTAGCGCAGCAGCGGCAGCGGCGACAGCAGCACAGCAGCAGCAGCGGCAGTCGCGGCGGCCACAGAAGCGCAGTAGTGCCAGCAGCAGCAGCGCGCGGCGGCGGCAGCCAGCAGCAGCTGCAGCGCGCAACAGCACCTACAGCGCGCAGCAGCAAGAGCAGCAGCGCAGCCGCTGCTGCCACCGCTGCACACGCAGCTATGCAGTTACTGCTGCAGCTGATAGCACAGCTGTAGCAGCAGCTAGGCGGAAGCTGCTGCGTAGCTTCCGCGGAGCTGCCGCGCGCCACCGCGAAACGGCTCCACACTCGCGCAGTACCAAAAAAAACACAAAAAAAAAGAATAAGAAAGGGAGGAGGGGACTAGTTGATGTCAGCATTGTTGATTGCTGACGTCACCAGTGTTGGTGTGTGTGGCTTCCACCTGTCACGAGCGACGGAAAGGAGAGCAGCGCTACAGGAGAGCGCGTCGACACTATCCTTGATGCGGACGCAGCTGGCACCGGAGCACCGACGAGTGGTGGCTCCATCGACCAGCAGCTGCCGAAGAGCTGCCACGACGCCCTGGGTGCTTGCCGGGGTGCTTTGCGGTTCTTCTCAGACGCTAGAGTTTTCTCGGTGAACTGGCCCTTGAGCCCGATTTTCATGTTTTGTATTTCCTGTCCACCGATCGGTGCCGGACTTGTTTGTGTGACCAGTCATAACGTCCGGCTTGAGATTCTACATCTCTAGGTTCAGACGGCGTAGCGTTCTGATTTGTCTGCGCAGAGTTACGGCCAAAATAGTGTTTTTGGGCCGGTTTTTGGGACAGACCTTGCACTGCCGCGTGCGACACCTGTCGTGCACTGCGGCAGGTATTTATACTGTGGACTTGTCATTTGTTATCTCTCTCTGCAATTATATTCAGTTTGATTTTCCTGACACTCTGTTCGTGTCCCAACCCAGACCCTTGCAGTTTTGTTTTTAACTTGTAACTGTTGTCACACGCTGACCTGGCGCTGACGCCTAGTGTCGCGGCAAGTGGTTAGGAAGGTTCTAGGAAACTTCTCATGGTATCAGAGCAAACGAGCCACAGCTCGTAGTGTTGTGCAGCAGAGACGTAGCAGCAGCAGCAGCAGCAGTGAGTGGCAGCAGCGGCAGTCACCCACGGCAGCAGCAGCAGATCCCAGAGGGACCCACCACGACTACATTGCAGCGGAGCAGTGGAGGTAACAAGGACGATAGCAGCTACGGGTGGCAGCCCCTGCAGCAGCAGCACCGGGTGGCAGTAGCAGCACCGGGTGTCAGCAGCAGCACAGGGTGGCAGCAACAGCCGTGTCTGGCTATCGGTATGTATAAAAAAAAAAAGGGAAGCAGCTCGCACCAACAGCTTGGTGCTGTAGCAGCATTCGCAGAAGTAGCAGGCAGCAGCCGCAGCAGCAGCCGTAGCGGCAGCATCAGCAGGCGGCTGGGAGCAGCAGCACCAGGCGGCAGCAAGCACCAGCTGCAGCAGCAACAACAAGCAGCGAATCAGTAAGCAGCAGCAGCAGCAGGCAGTAGCAAGCAGCAGGAGCAGGCGGCATCGAGCAGCAGTAGCAGGCGGCAGCAAGCAGAAGAAGCAGCAGCGGCAAGCAGCTGTAGCAGCAGCAGCGTGTAGTAGGCGCAGCAGCAGCAGCAGCAGTAGCGGCGACGCCGGCGTGCAGCTGCACGTGCTCACGCGGGCTGCAATAGCAGCAGCAGCCCGCGCAGCAGTGGCAGCCGCAGCAGCAATAGCCATTGCTGCTGCTTGCTCGTCACGCGAAGTTGCAATGCACCTTCGCGTTGCGAGCAAGCAGCGCGAGGCTTCTTGCTCGCAGTGAGCAAACTCACCGAGCGAGCTCGCTCGACGAGCTCGCCGAGCGAGCTCGCTTGACGGGCTCGCCGAGCGAGCTCGCTCGACGGGCTCGCTCGAAGCGAGGGTCGAGCCAGACTTAAAAAAAAAAGGGGAAAAAAAGGAGGAGAAGAGAGGGGGTGAGGTCTCCCCGGGCTGGGCATCCCTGAACAACCCCAAAGGGGGCACCCGTGAAGGAGGCACCTGGAAAAAAACACCCTTATCTCTTTTTAATTTTTATGTCACCTTTTAAGTGTGGCCTAAGGCCACCACCGTCGGCTGACGACAGGGACCGCAGTAGCAGCAGCCGCCGCGAGAGTCGTAGTAGCAGCAGCAACAGCGAAGGTGGCTTGAGACCACAGCCGTCGGCTGACGACGGCACCCGCTGCAACATCAGAAGCACCGAAGGCGACCTGAGGTCGCACAACAGCCCACCACCAACGTCGTGGTGGCCGTCCTTGTGACGGCATCGCAGCACATCTGAGAGACTGTGCTTCGATCGCTCACCTCCCCTTGTGGCCTTGTGCCAGTGGGAGCGAGTGTCCCAGGAACTCACCCACACCACACTCTAGAGATGAGCACATTGGCATCGCAGGGAGTGTAGCCGGCGCCGTGGCTGGCACCAGCTCAGCATACGTGGCAGATGCCGCATCCACAGTGGCAGTTCCAGTTGTGGCACACGTCTAAGGCGTCCAACGGCTTTGCCTGCTACATCTGCTGCGACCGACACCACGGCTAGCGCCAGTGTCGCCAGCGCCCTGCTGGGTGGCGATCGTCTTGGTTACGGTCCCGCCCTACTCCACCATCCGCCTCCGATACATCAGCACATACAGTCCCGCCCCTCAATGGAGCTATGATGGTTGTGTACGCCGAGCTCCAGGGTCTGAAGCGCATGGTGCAACAGCTCATAGACCATGTGATCTCTGAGCAAGCTGTTGCCACCGTGCCGCTTCACACACCCTCTTCTTCCTTCTCGCCATCCTCACCTCCGTCAGTGTCATCACCTGACGGTGCCACGCCTCCCGACCTTAGCTCTACATCTGACACCCTACGCTCTGTGTTGGAGGCAGTTGGAGTCATCCCGACCAGTGACCCCTCCACTTCTGGGGTAGTCTCTTCGGCTCGCCATCGTCCTTCTCAGACTCGGCACGCAAGANCAGCTCATAGACCATGTGATCTCTGAGCAAGCTGTTGCCACCGTGCCGCTTCACACACCCTCTTCTTCCTTCTCGCCATCCTCACCTCCGTCAGTGTCATCACCTGACGGTGCCACGCCTCCCGACCTTAGCTCTACATCTGACACCCTACGCTCTGTGTTGGAGGCAGTTGGAGTCATCCCGACCAGTGACCCCTCCACTTCTGGGGTAGTCTCTTCGGCTCGCCATCGTCCTTCTCAGACTCGGCACGCAAGATGTGTGTAGGAGGCAGCAGCAGACGCAGCAGCGGCAGACGTCACCACGGAGCTGCCTCCCTCCTCCCCAGTTGCAAAGTTGGTGCGGCACCCCTTCGCAGCTTCTACCGGTGCGTCGGTCGAAGGGGGGATGGATTGTTCGTCGACGACCACCGGCGAGTGCATGAGGGATGTGACAGACGGTGCTTCACGACAGGGCGCTCTCAGTAAGGACAAGCCATCTCACGAGTGGTCCGACGTGGATTCCGAGACGGACGAGTGGTCTGACACGCAGATGGAGGCAGACATGGAGATGGAGACTACAGTTGACGTCGCAGAGACCACAGAGGCAGGTGGGGCAGTACCAGTGGATGAGGCAGTAGTAGCAGTAGCGGTGTCAGCCGGCACATGTGGAGCAGACGTCCGTTCCACTACATTGGTGACCAGTGGAGTGTCGCCAGACGTCCAGGCAGTGGGCGTGTTGGCAGCCATCGACATCGTGACAGTAGCATCAGTTGCAGTCATTGCTACTGACGGAGGTTGGCAGTAGACGCGGCTCTGGGAGGAGTCTTAGGTGACAAGATCCCCTCGTCTCCTGTCCATGGGTTGGTCTGCCGAGTCCCCACAGCTCCTGCCGAGGTGCCAGTCGTGGGAGGGGAGGTGTGTCCGCTGACGACCGCGGCACAGCTTGGCATTGGTGATGCGACTGCTCTACAGCGCAGGATGATTGAGGCGGATGACGCCGCACAGCAGACTCAGCTAGCGGACAGTTCAGCAGGGGGAGACATTCGCTGTGACGGAGACTCTTCGTCAGAGGAGGATTGGTCTGATGCTGAGTCAAAGGTGAGGATGGAGTTGGTGATCGTTGATGTTTTGGCGGATGACGTGACGACGGCCGATGCCGGAGCTGCGCCCGACGATGCGCACGCTCCTGCATTAGCTTGTGTGGAGACAGCTGCCATGGTGCCAGGAGCAGCAGCAGGAGGAGCAGATGATACAGATGCTGATGCTTGGCCCACAGCAGACGCCCAGGTGGTTCTGGCAGATAGTGCTGGGCAGCAGGAGGAGGTGATTGACTGCCAGGACGAGGCAGACTTCCTCGGTGAGGACCAGACGTCCATCGTGGAGCGGTCGGACGCAGGGTCGGAGGCAGACATAGAGGCCCATTGCGCTGCCGTTCTTGCAGTAGCCGCGGCTAGAGCACGCGATGGCCTCTCGGTGAGAGCAAACGTCCGCGTGTGCGACATGGGGGATGCAGAGCAAGCTGCAGACATCCGACACCTTGCTACCCTCACCGGTGTCGTTGCCACCGCGGCGGCTCCAGCCGATGACATAGCTATGCTCGTCCGAGCTACAGTTCCTGTACCCGAGCGCCTACGCTCCACGGTCGACGAGCATGAGGCAGTGGTGGCTCGAGCGGAGGCGCACGTGCAGAGTCTCATGGTCGACCTCCGAGAGGCCAGCAGCCGCTGGTACACTACAGATGCTTCTGCACGACAGGTTGCTGAGATGTGCATGGAGGATGTGCACACCCGTCTCGAGGCTGCGGAGTGGTCTCTACAGGATGCACGTTGGCGACGGGCGGACGCACAGCAGCAGGTGGACGATTGGTTGTACACCAGGGGCTTGGCATTTCTGTAGGGTGTATGGGTTCCCGATGACAGTGACGACGCTGCAGTGGCAGATATACCGACGAATGACGACGTCTGGCCACTTGACACCCCAGTGTCAAGTGTGTCAACAGCAGCCACTCACTCCGCCGCACCACCCCCTTCTGGTGCAGCTGCTACGGATGCGGACGCACTGAGTGGTGATGACCCCCTGCCAGCAGCTGGTGATTAGGCAACAGCTAATCACCTATTGGCGTGGAGGGCTTCCTACGCGACGAGGAGACGAGGATGCAGGAGGCAGTGACTCGCGCCGACGCGCACATGATGGAGGTCCACCATCAGATTCATTCCGCGATTGACCGCCTGCACGCCGTAGATGCAGCTGGCCGGCAGGCTGCCACAGCAGAGCTCGATGAACTACACACGCGTCTCGACGCAGCGCAGTCCGTGTGGCAGCATGCACCACAGCAGCTGGCATGCATACGGGAGACAATACAGTTGGAGGAGGCCCTCAGTGCTACACCAGTCACATCAGCACATGACGACAGTAGTGACGACTACAACAGCGATGACGATGACAGCGACGACGCCACTCCGGGGTGAGGCTCCGTGCGGACACATCCCACCAGCATCGTCGTCACCCTTGTTATTGCTGTGCAGGGGTATGTGGCCATGGGGGAGCCGCGTTCCCTCCTCACGGATTGTGTTGGGAGCAGCCATCAGCTTTGCTCGTACTGTCAGCCTTTGCATTCCCGGGGAAGTGTTGGTGTGAGGACTTTGGTCTGACATCTTTTTGAGGACAGCGAGGTTACTCAGGGTGCAGCACGATGCTATGGTCCAGGTTATGCTGGTCGAGACCCGCGCACCTGGTGAGTTTCACCGGTGTGACGTGGAGACCCATTGCATACATGTGTTATGTATGATCCATACATGATGTGGTCGAGACCCGGGCACCCAGAGACACTTTTCCGGGGTCACGAGGAGACCTGTTTCTCTGTCTCTCTTGCTTGATGTTTGACACGTAGGTGTGTGATTCACTTCGTGCATGGTCGAGACCCGGGCATTTGGTGGGATGCACCATTGTCACGAGGAGACCCTGTGCTGTGGTATGCTTGATCAGTGCTCGCTATGATTGGTTTCCTGAGCCATCATCTCTTGCCTTCGCTCAGACATCATTCTGTTGACAGTTGTGTCAGCCAGGGGGAGTGTTGGTGTGTGTGGCTTCCACCTGTCACGAGCGACGGCAAGGAGAGCAGTGCTACAGGAGAGCGCGTCGACACTATCCTTGATGCGGACACAGTTGGCACCGGAGCACCGACGAGTGGTGGCTCCATCGACCAGCAGCTGCCGGAGAGCTGCCACGACGCCCTGGGTGCTTGCCGGGGTGCTTTGCGGTTCTTCTGCAAACGCTAGAGTTTTCTCGGTGAACTGGCCCTTGAGCCCGATTTGCATGTTTTGTATTTCCTGTCCACCGATCGGTGCCGGACTTGTTTCTGTGAACAGTCGTAGCGTCCGGCTTGAGATTCTACATCTCTAGGTTCAGACGCCGTAGCGTTCTGATTTGTCTGCGCAGAGTTACGGCCAAAATAGTGTTTTTGGGCCGGTTTTTAGGACAGACCTTGCACTGCCGTGTGCGACACCTGTCGTGCACCGCGGCAGGTATTTATACTGTGGACTTGTCATTTGTTATCTCTCTGTGCAATTATATTCAGTTTGAGTTTCCTGACACTCTGTTCGTGTCCCAACCCAGACCCTTGCAGTTTTGTTTTTAACTTGTGACTGTTGTCATACGCTGACCTGGCACTGACGCCTAGTGTCGCGGCAAGTGGTTAGGAAGGTTCTAGGAAACTTCTCAATCAGGTTGTGCTGACGTCAGCAACCACTTGCTGACATCAGCATTACACTAAGCCAGTTTTTCACCCAGAAAGTCAGAAGTTGCAAGCGTTTTAAATCCTCGAGAAACGCAGACGGTTTTGAAATCTAACAAACTTGATCTGTCGTCCTATAGTGAGCGGCGACATGGGTTCGCCCGACGACAAGGACAAGGGGCCAGGTGATCCCTCCTCCTCTTCTTTAGGGGTATTGAGCCCTCGCTCGCAGGCCATTGCAGACTTGCGCAGCCAGCAGGATGGACTGCGTCGTATGCAGCGAGAGCAAACTGACGCGATCCGCACGTTGACTGAGCTTCTACGTGCTCAGTCCACGGCTCCTTCGCGGATTTCTGAGGGAGCTGCCGGTGTTGCGACCTCTTCCCAGCACTCGGCCGAGGTGCCCATGACAGGTGCTCCGCCTACTTCACCTCCTGCTGTGGTTTCTCCACCACCTGCTGACCTCCTTGATGACGAGCCATTCATGCCAGGCTTCGAGGATGACTCCCAGGAGTAGGAGATTCGTCTTTTATAGGAGCGCCTCCGTCAGCTACAGACGGGTACCCGACCTCCACCCGTGTCCCCGATACGATCGTCACCTGAATTCCCCGGTGATCACCCTCTCCCAGGATTTTTTCCCGTCTCTCGCCCTCCTCAGCCTACGGTTGCTCTCCCCACGGAGCGGTAGCCAAAGGACATCGAGGCACCACCTCCACGGTACATCAGCTGAGGATGGCTTAGACTGCTGGGAGATCCTGTTTCGGGTGTGGGCCACTTCCAAGGGAGTGTGGCCTTACTACCACAGCCCATACTAGTCTACAGATCCAGCACAGGCGCTGACAGCAGCCCGGGCCATGCGCGGACTTCTCTATGCCATGCCACGCGAGACTGTCGTCGACTTCCGCCCCTTCCTCGGCGAGGCTGGCACAGGCACCGGAGTCGATCCTCGTGGAGGCTGGGATCTGGCGTTGTCCCTACTGGCCGTAGAGACGCACGCCATGCGTGCGTCACATATTCGTGCTTTTCACTCGCTCCGTCAGGGGCCAGCAGAGCCTGCGGCGGATCACTGGCGACGCGCCATGCGTATCTACACATGTCTGGGGACCTCAGGGGGCACACAGCTGTGGGCGCTTTGGACGATCATGCTCGGAGTTCGCCTGGAGTACACTGACATCTTCACATGGTACAGCAACGCTGCCCTCGAGCCTTTCTCAGCCAGTCTGTAGTTGCTCCCCTGGGCGCATCAGCTTTTCCTCCAGGTGACATCGGCCCGCGAGGCAACAGTAGCGCATTAGGAGACTTCCCTCGCTAGAGCAGTCATCACATCACCACCATCTTCCCTCCTGCAGTCACCCTCATCCACCTCCATCACCACCTCATCTTCCTCCTCTTCGACCCCGTCTACACCCACGCAGACACAGGGCATTGCAGTAGCTGCCCAGGGGAAGAAGAAGAATAGGAAGCACGGATCGGGTCAGCAACAGCCGTCATCCAGTGGTCGTTCCGTGCACTGCTATAACTGTGGAGGCGCCCATCGCTACACCGAGTACCAACAGCCGCTTGACTGGGCGCGCATCACTCGTGGGCTTCAGGCTGTCCATGCTTCTCGCACCGGGTCTGGCACGTCGCCCGCACACTCCTCTGGACGCGCGGCGACCACGACTGCAGTTGTTCTTGCATCCTCACCAGCGAGCAGCAGTGATCCAGACCTACGCGACCGCACCATCGCCGAGCTTCGTCATGTTCTGGCACTTCGCTTTCAGGGAGGTACGAGTGTGTTGTCACCGTCGAGTGGGTCAGAGACTGCTTGTTCGTCCGTCCTCGTGACTCATGATGACACGTGTGGGGGAGCACAGTCCGCATGTGATGATGATGGGCCTGATTGCGCTGACTGGATTCATGAGTCTCACCTTCGTGATGTACGTTGTTCCTTCCCACTGACGGCTCAGCGTCCCTCTGATGCCGAGTGTTCCATTGCTTGTTGTACTGTGACGTCCACCAGTCGTGACTCCGGTGGCACTTGGATCATCGACTCCGGTGCCACCCATCACATGACGTGTCGTCGTAGTGACTTTGTGGTACTTGGTCCTATCACGACTGTCCGTTCTGTTCGTACAGGCTGTGGTCAGTCCTTGCCGGTCCACGGTGTTGGGGTTGTATGCTTTGATGGTCCGTCTGGCCCCCTGTATCTCTCTGACGTGCTGTTTGTGCCTGATCTTGAGCTCAGTCTGCTATCTGTGCGTGCCTGCACTCTGATGGGTCTCTCCGTTGAGCATACCGCTGATTCAGCGACTGTGACTA
>SZWC01001167.1:159247-182952 GCA_023375785.1 Penium margaritaceum | reverse complement strand
CGGCTGCGGCTGCGGCTGCGGCTGCGGCTGTGACTGCGGCTGTGGCTGTATCTGTGGTGCTGACAATACTGGGAACCCTCTGCCGCAGACTCCCTGTACTGCGGCGCAAACCTCTGCGGCCGCTTCTTCCCCGGACCCCTCTACTGCGACACCCTTTGTTGCGGCTCAATCAACTGCGGCCAAACTCTTCAGCGGCCCACTCTCGACTGCAGCCGACTGCCGTGTGGTCCAGCGTGCTGCCACTCGACTGAGGGAAGCTATGGCTCTCAGCCACATGCCCCCAGCGGGCGTCTGACTGGCATCCCTCGTGCAACCCAGCTGACAAGGACCCCCGCACTGGTGCTGCAGGCGGCGGTGGCGGCGGTGGAGGCGGTGGCGGCGTTGGCGGCGGTGGCGGCGGTGGCGGCGGTGGCGGCGGTGGCGGCGGTGGCGGCGGTGGCGGCGGCAGTGGCGGTACTTCCGGCGGCAGCAACGACGCGCAAATCGCGGCGCACAGTTGGGCCGTTCAGGAAGTGGTCGAGCACGATGGGTCTATTCACACAGCCCCGTACCAACTCTGCCACGTGTTCGCATGCTTGCAAGCTGCAGGTGCGCGACGATGAATCGGTTGCTACGAGGTAACCATTCACGTCGGAATGTGTAGCGAGTCCTCGCAGCAAGGTAAGGCGACATTCCAAGAGGATATTGGCGAAAGCACGTCGTCTCCCTGCGTCTCGCTTGCCCAGCGTTGGCAGGAGTCCATTCCGTCATCTCGACCGTCAAACTAATGTGGGAACATCCAACGCGGACTCTGGAGTAGCTAGAACTTGCTAAAGCTTCCAAGCCGTAGCAAGTCTTAGCACGTCCGAGTCGCTTAGTTCAAAATCTTGGCACACTGCGAGCAGTCCATGGTGGTGTACCAAAGCTGCGTCAATAGTATTGTCGTAGGGCAGTTCTTGCGCGAATGGTCAAGCCGCCTTCGACAAGAGCTTTGGCCAGACCTAAAGTGGTCCAGTGTCCTGGTTTTGTAGGCTCGGCAGGGGATGTCAGGTTTCCCACCGTCCTATACTTTACGACGGACGTAAGGCCCTTGGCAGGAGGCATTTCTACGACGGAACGTCGAATTCTTTGAGTCAAAAGGGCTTCGGACCTTTTGCGAGTGGTTTTGATTGTAAGATTTTCACTTAAAAATACAAAAACGTATCCGATTGAGTTCCACAATAGAGATGCCACGAGGTAATTACAAGCCGATTGAGATTTTGAGATTGAAACTTCATCTCTCGTCCCGAGGTACCTCAAGTCGCTTGAGCTACCGAGCGACTCGGTGGGTTTCCGAGGCGCATTCCATGAACCCCGCTGGTCAGCACGGGGGCAGCGTGTTGATAGCCCCGTCACCCAAAATTTCTGCGACAAAACATGCAGCACACAAACAGTTTCTAAGAGTGGCGGGAATCACAGTAAGTATAGTGTGAAAACTAGCCTACAGCACAGTTGTAGGGCTGGGCGGGCAGGTGTGTTGCGAAATAGAAGCAACCGCCTATTTTCTAGTTTTTTCCGTCTTACGACAGTATCACAGGTGCGGTACCCCACCCATGTCGAGTTCTGACGGCGAAGCAACCCTGACGCGGCAGTGGATCTCAACATGGGTCAATGTGAAGGGTTTATTCTTTGTCCTACCAGGCCATTCTAGTGAGATGCTTCCATGATCCCTGTAACATAACAAACTTTCCAAAGATATCCAAAAAATTACATTAAAAATGGTTCGTCGTAATCACTACTAGTTCCGCAACCTACACCTTGATAAAGTGTTAAGCTTGACTAAAGCACGTGAAACAAAGAGTCAAAATCGAAGCAAAACGAGCATCTCGGCGATAAACTTGTTTACGAGATTTCCACCATTATTTCCAACGGAAGAAGTGTATGATTGCAAATCGATCAACAGATTATAAGTCTGAAGAAAAAATGTAGCTTCCAGAGGTACGCCAAGTCATGAAGACTCGCATAAGGAAAGACCGTGTCAGCAACGAGAGACAATCATTCATTTTTCCAACGATTACTTTATCCAAGCCCGCCAAGCCTTTCAACACAAATTCATACACAACCGCGTTGCATAGGTATCAGAGTAATGTTGGCTGCTGACATCATCGCTCCTCCTCTTTCCTCCTTGACACTTCTCAGAAAGCCCAAGGAGTGGAAACTTGAACGACGAGCAAAAGGAGACCTCGTGGTGGTGCTTGCGGAACGCTGTCCACAAGTCCCCAAACTCCACCAAAACCATGTGCGCGCACCCAACCTCCACCAACCCCACCTAACTATCTACTTACAAACTCTACTGCTCCCTCTAACATAACTCACACTCCCTCAACACCGTGAGGCCGCGCCATTGTCTTTTTGGCCATGAGAACCCATCAAAAGAAGTTTTGAGGAAGAAGCGGAGACGTTTTTGTCCAACAAGCTACGACATTAACGTCTTGCTAAATCATGAAGGGAGACACAAGGGGGAGAATATGGGGCTTCCAACCATTACTTTGCGAGCGTCCAACTTGAGTAATGGACGCGCCAGTGCCAAGTTCTCCAAGCCATAAGGAGTAGGGAGAGCCATAACTTTGCTTCCGATCCTCCACGTTTGGTTCCAATCTTTTGCTAAATCTGCAACGTTGTCTACTATCACTTCATGTGATTGGATGTTACCCTAGTGCTATATTTTCAATGCAATCATTAAGGGCGGTGTGACTATATAACCCTAGTTTCGCACAATAAGCCCCATCTACCCCTCGGTCAGAAAAACAAGCCCCATCCGTCCCTCAACTGGAACGATAAGCCTCATCTGCCCCTCCATCAGAATGATAAGCCTGATCCGCCCCTCCGTCGGAGCGATAAGCCTGATCCGCCCCTCCGCCAGCACGATAAGCCTCATTCGCCCCTACCCCTAAACAATATGCCCCATATATCACTCGAAAAATTGGAACGCGTGATGTGACATTACATCGACCATATTCTCACGAATAAGAGTGGCCTGGTATTATTATTTCACTTTTCACAAAATTTGCTCTTCATTTCGTACAAGCACGCGTCATGCATGTACTCAAAATCTTATGGTTCACTATGACGGCGACAATGGTAATATTTTGGGACTTAAAAATGTATGGTCTAGCTTAGTTTGTGTGCTCCTTCACTAGGGGAATGCTTTTGTTCTTCACATACTTGAATTACATCGGATTCGTGTCATTCCACACACCGCGTCTACATAGCCGTCTCATCAGCGTATGTAGTATCCTTGTCACATCCAAAAAACCCCTGCGCCAAGCTCGGCCGTGACTTGGCAAGGTTCATGCACTGGCATCCAAATGTGTTGCCGAGCCTAAGAGATGTGTGGACAGCTTAGCAAGTGGTCAACGCGCCAATTACACTACGCCGCTGAACGGTACGACAGGTGTCTGTGTTGTAACTTTCTCGGCATACCATGAAGAGCTGCTACGCACATGTCGTTATGACATCCTTTCAACCGCTGTTCGCCATGGACATGAAGGAGGGTACCCAAAAGCATGGTGAAATAATCGTTGCCGCCTGACAACTCTGACATGCACTACAGTAGCAGAGTGTGTACGATGAAACATTTCGGCAGACATTGCCCTCATCCTACGTGTCCACCTATCCTCGGATGGTCCGCCGGTTGCACGCCATGTTTCGGACGGGTCTCGCTTCAGTTTGATCCAGTGTCATTCAGTCTCGCATGGTCGTCATTCACGCTGTTTCTGCTCCCTCGAACCATGTTGCTTCTGCAGCTGCCTCCTTCGTGACTTTGAGATGGTGGACGACAAAGTCGTAGGGGACACTGGTAAGCCTGATTAGGAGGGTAGATCAGATAAATAGCAAACTGTTTTGTGGCCGAAATACCCTCTGTTTCGGATGGCTTCCCAAAACCACGCGTGGCATGTTGCCACGCAACCAAGTCTTGACGAGAACGCTCCTCGGCCCGCCCAGGTTCCTATACCGTGGTGGTACCTGGATAACCCAACGCCCGACGACCCATCAGGCGTGTTTGACGGTGTCATGCTTTGGTTGACTCGGGATTGGGCAGATGGCTGGTGGGCCTGGCAATTGGACGAGGTTGACGGCCTCCCACAGAAACAACTCCCGGATAAACCACCCCGTGCTCCCATATCCCCTGATGTCTGTGAAGCCGGACCCGTTAGGTTTAGCATGGGGCGCCGTCGTGTCCTGTCCGTCCCATATGACCACCTTGGTAATGCTCACTTTGTGTCCATGACGTTTCCTGTGTGTGCTTTCCTGAGGAAGAAGCAGACCATATCGATGGAAGGACAGATTCGTAATCTTGCTGTTGCAAGTACACATTTGTTTGACTTGAATTTTTTCCCTTCATGTTTTGCTGAACTACCATGGACAGGTGATTTAGACAATGAAGTATGTCACAACCGGAAGAAGCAGAAGGAGATGCCCAAGGAGACAGAGGAGGGCATGTTCTTCGACAACATGGACGCTGCTCGGGTGTTCCTGGAGGACTATGCGGTTGACAACCACTTTGGTCTGAAGTGGGTGCACAGTGAGCCTGCCTGATTCCACGTCACGTGCTCCGAGGCGAAGAAGAAGGGTTGTACGTGGCTCTTTCGGGCTCGTGTTAGAAGTAAGTTTGACCACGTCACTATGTCCCACTACGCCGACGAACATAAGTGTGTCCCTGCGATTGGCCGCGGTACTCTGGCGCGTCAGAAGGGGTGGGTGGCCCGCAAAATATCAGAGGCCCTACAGCGTGACCCCACGGCTTCAACAACGACACTACGGCAGGTACTCCACGAACTGACCGGCGTCAACATTTCCAACAACACGCTCTACCGTGCAAAGACACGAGCTAAAAAAAACATCATGGGCAAGAAGACGGACACGTTGAACCTCTTTCCGACATACGTCGACGAGGTTTGTACACAATTGCAGCTCCTAGCCGTTGTAGTTTGGTTGTGCTGCATATTTCAAATGTATTCACATGCGTATGTCCATGTGCTGCGTGCAACTGAGACGCGTCCACCCAGGTACACATGCGGTCGCGCACAAGGACAAGAACGGTGCCTTCCTTTGGACAGTCATCGCTCCAGGAGCTGCGAGGATTGGCCTCCAACACAGTCGTCGGATATTGACGATGGATGCCACATTTCTCAAGAACGGGCACAAGCAAGTTCTCCTGCTTGCCCAGTTTTATAACGCCAACAACCACGCTGTTCCCATGGCGTGGGCACTAGTGCCAACTGAGGATGAGAAGGACTGGCCATTTTTTTGCACACAGTTAGCGCTCTCGTATCCTACTATTGCACAGTCCGGCACATACATCATCACAGACAGAGAAAATGTATTAGAGAAAGGGCTCCAGAAGTACCTCACTGGTGCTACCCACACGTACTGTGCATGGTACTGGCACGAGAACGTCCGCACTTCATACGGGAAAAAGGCTACGCACTGGCATGGAAGTGTGTGCATGCGCTGAATGTCGAGTCATGGGAGAAGGAAACCACCCACCTACGACTAGTGAGTGCCTCTGCCTATGCATACCTATTTGGAAGGCAAGGGGAGAATGGGAGTGTAGTGGGAGGGGTACCTCTGGAGAAGTGGACACGCCTCCATTGCTCTCTGGGCCGAGGGGGTTACACCATGTCCAACGCAACCGAGATCTGGAATGTGCGCATTGCAGCCCACCGCAAGCTGTATCTGTACTACTGTTTTGTTAGCATTTACCCCTTTGTGCAGTGCATGGTCTGTGCTTGCCATGCCCAGGCTGAAGGTGTGCGGACTGCCTTGGCCCCTGCCTAAGCAGACCGACTACTCCACTATCTCACAGTGGCACGAGAGTACACCGTGACGGAGGAGGGCCCCAACATGACAACAGTGGAGGGCCCCACTAACCATCCACGGCAGGTTGACATCCTGGAGAAGACGTGCAGCTATGGTCGGTGGAAGGAATTTGGACTGCCATGTCAGCATGCATGCGCACTTTTGCTCATGAAGCGCATCAACCCAGAAAACATAGCCGACCCTGGACTCACCCGCATGGCGTTTCATGCGGTATACAACAACCCCCTCCCGTCTCCAGTAGTGAAAAACATTTGGCCCATGGAACTCCTGTGGCTACAGCCGGGACCTAGGGGTGGGAAGGGCCGCCCTCGCAACGCACGGAAAGACCGGGATACTTTGTGCAAAAAAAACTTCATTTGCCCAAAGTGTGGACAAAAGGGACATACCAAGTCACGTTGTAAAAATCCGCCAGCTCCAAGCCCTCCTCAGGCTCCAACAAGGGGGTTTGATGGAGGCCTAGAGGCTGCTGCATCCAAGGCTACAGCAGCATTGGAGGCACGTGCAAATGCCTCCATGAGTGTGGGTGCTCCACTTGTAGCGTATGCCAGTGGTGACGTGGAGTATGATCCCGAGACTGCACCTTGGGATGACAACGATGATGAGGATGATGGTGGTGAAAGTGATGACTCTGGTGCATACTCCCCTCCTCTTGGTGATGATGGTGAGACGGTGACGCAGAATGAGCACACAGAGCAGTTGGATGAGGAGGATAGAGAGTGGCAGGAGACGTACAAGGAAGAGCCAGAGGAGGCAGAGTGAGGTGAGTGTGTGTTTACTTTTTCTTCATGCATTCCCTTACCTAATCTCATGTAAAATACCACCTATGATTTTCATATCTAATACTTGGTTTTGTTCATGTGCAGGATGAAGTGTGCTGGATAGTGGAGATTGAACAAACCATTCACTCAGGCAGTTCGCATTTCACCAGGAAAGGGGGGTTTTGGGTTGGGAAGAAGGTTAGGGTTAAGCTAAGGCACAGTAGTTTAGTGCACATGGGGAGGTGGTGTAGTAGCCGGCATGTTTCAAGTAGCAGACATGGCAGCAAACATTCAGAAAGTGAGACATAGGTATTTTACGATGTTGAACACTGTCAGGCATGGGAGCCGCTGTGTCCTTTTTGTGACATTGTTCACTTTTTCTGAGGGTTGATTCGTGAACTTTTTGATGAGATCACATATCCCACATTCACTGTGTGTAGTGTTTAGTCATTGACATTTGCCTAATGCAATTTCCTCAACCCAATTTCCATTTGCAAATTGGCGCTTTTGTCCTGATATGATGTTAAACAAGTACTGCCAAGTAAAGTATCATTACAGTTACCAATGTTCTACAATAACACATTACTACCCAAATGACTGTTCCTTCTGTTCATACGATGTTTAGGACAACATTCATGTCACACTTGAAATAGCAGCACATAGGCTTATTTGGTAAAGCTTGTACACCAACCCACAGCCATGTACAAAGAATACTTCGACATATACACATGATTGATGGCTTTACTACAATAAGTGTCCTATTCTGGCTGCTACATATATCATCACATTCTCCACATTTGTGCTGTACAAGTGGACTTTCAATTATTATCAAGGGCTGTGAAATGATCATGGGGCAGGCATTTTTAACGTCACATGAGAGTACTTGAGCCCAAAATGCCTAGTTAAACAATGAAAATTTGCCCATGATCGGTCCTCTTAGGGCTGCTATATTTGTCATTACTTTTTCCACAAACACACAAAATAAGAGGACATTATGGTGCATGAATGCAGGGAATTAATGACAATAAGGGTGATATATTGTTCATTTTAGGTGCTCAAACTTCAGTCTAAAGTGCCCTGCAAACAGTCATGAAAAACACCGCTGACATAGCTCAACAAAAGCGTCACAACCGCGAACATGGAATTGGCCACACCGACATCCATGGCACCCAATTGGGTGGACAGTACAACGGCCAGGCACGGGGTGCCCGCATGCCCAACTGCCAACACATGGTGTGTCCCATTTGGGTTGATCATATCCCATGCGCACTTTATGTTTGCCCACTTGGCCACCGCAGTTCCGTGATCCATGGGAGGGAGGGGAAATGTCACGGTTCCCGAAGGACCGTGCACCAGTTCTGGGCTGCCAGCCCAGCATTGCAACTGTGGCAGAGGACGCGTATCTCCAACATGGGACATGTCGAAATAGGGTTTGCTCAATGTACCCGTCAGTACGGGAGGGAGGAGGAAGTCGAATGCGATCTCAACCGTATTACATGGAGATCATATGTACAGGTTTGACCGCGCAATGACTCCACTATGTCCCGTACCGGGCAGTGGTTTTCAAAAGCATTAGTCGTCATGTGCGGCCGAACGTACTCCCAAGCAGGGAGGCGTAGGTGTCTATGGTACCATGCCGAGCCTCTGCGCAGACCGAAGCATTTACGGTCGTCAGCAGGTGTCTAGGGTAAGGTTCTGTTCTGCTCCTAATGTTACGTCACATCACAAACAATGGATACATTAGGCTTCGTTTCCATCATTCCACAGTTCGACATCGAAAGCCGATCGAGGGATATATGGGGCTTATTGTTGACGGGTAGGGGTGAATGAGGCTTATCATACTGGCGGAGGGGCAAATCAGGCTTATCGTTCCGATGGAGGGACGGATGGGGCTTATCGCTCTGGCGGAGGGGCGAATGGGGCTTATCGTTCCGACAGAGGGGCGGATGGGGCTTATTGCTCCTGCCGAGGGGTATATTATGGTCAAGGGTAACAAAACAGGGGGTAATCGGCATTTTCACCGAATCATTAAACAGGTAACCTTCACTCTAGTTCATTCTTCTCTGACCTGCCCATGCATGATTTCAATCTCATAGTTCCTCTTATGTAAGGCTTTCTCTCCTTTCACATTTTCTGGTTTAAAAACAAAGAGACGCGGTGAAGGAGGTTTGGCTTGGAGGTTCTTTGGCCCACTACGAGTTTAGAGCGAGGCACACGTAGTCCAATATTGTTCCCTCCACCCAGATAAAAAAGGAGAGGGTGAAGGGGGGTTGGAGGAGGGGGTTGCAGAGTGAAAAATCGAAAGCGAGGCCTTGCCATAAGGATGGCTGGACTCATTACCGGATGTTCCGCGGTCTTTAGGCATGCTCCAAGCCCCCACCGCTCTGATGACGTACGCCCTTAAGATCCAAGTAGTGTCGCAGGACATTGGTGTGCGGTGCCCACCTCGTGAAGTCGCACCATAATGCGACAGCTAGAAGAGGAGGTGCTTGGATAGGGTCGCAATATGGCAAAGCGCCAACATCTCCAAAGCATGGTTGAGAGCGCAAGAGTCCCGTCGTGGTCGCTCTACAAGGCTATGGAAAAACTCGACCACTTGCCGTCAAGCTCGATTTGGGCGATGAGGCTAAGCCCACCCCAATCACTCATGCAAACCACAAGGTGTTGAAGGCCACCAAGGGGAATATCGCTGATGGCAATAATCCTCACAGGATTGCTAAGAGAGGCAATCATGGAGATGAACCTTGCAATGGGCCAGCAGATTGCATTGTCATTAAAGAGGATCGCAAGGTCTATGACACACCAGTCACCTATGACACAGCCAACAAGGAAAGTGAAGTAGGCAAGACCATGCCAAAGGAACCAAACATAGGTGCTAACATAGTGAAATGTGCATCCAACCATATGGATGATGAGGGTCATGTCCTTGTTTCAACAAGAGGGGAGTGAGCCCGACCTGCGAGCCTGCCAAGTTTGGCAGTAGTAGAACATGCACTTGATAGTACCACGCGTTGCCTGAACGTTGACGAACAGCTCCACCACCTTTGTGCCCGCCTCCCCCCAAATGATTACACGTTGGGTGTGATATCATGGGTATGCTCACATACGACGGTGACATCACGCGTTACACTTGGCAAACAATGGTTCATGGTGTAACAAATGCACAAGAATCGACATGAATAAAAAGCTATTGTACGAAGCCATGGCCACTGACCGCCACCACAAAAGGCGGTTTGGGAGGCAGTTGAGGAACTTCATGCAAAGGAGGCCAAAACACTAGTGTGTTGTACTCGATGGAATAGATAGTGATGTGAGCCACGTTGCCGAGGTAGATTTGGGATAGATTTTGGAGTGTCGCTAGCACAAAAGTGCAGAAAGCTAGCGCACGAATGTTTGCAAAGTGAGTTGAGCTCTAGTCTATATTCATGCTCCATGCCTCAAAGCCAATGCGCCTGAACCATGGAATCGAGCAGCTCCACCTTGGGCCCAAAACAAAGACGGGACTGGCAACCATGTGGTTCTTGAGTCGAACGAGTGCTACGATGGAACATTTAATGTCAATACGTGCCTGATGATTCTTCACATGTATCTCCACCTTGTTCAAAGTGAGGAAGAGGATTGGGTTACACATGGCTTGCTCTCCTTGAATGCAAAGTCGTATGAGAAGTTGAAGGAGTTATGCAAACAAGAATAGCAACACACAAATCCCACCTAGGAGGATTACTACAAACTAATGCGTGAGCTGCAATTTAAGCGAGGTGGCTCCCAAAAGGCAAAGAAGGAGCTCAAGACCTACATGTAGGGGAGCATGTCACTGGAGCGGTACACAGAGGTATTTCAGAACACAAGCAAGAATGTGCAAGATTTCCACCTGAAAAATAAAGCTAAGATTGACCTAAGTTCAATAGAGCTTCTACGTTATACAAGGAATCAAGCATGATTGCTCCCATGGTAACAATCCTATTGTGAGAGTCGTTGCTACCCCAGTTGCGCTACTACAACCTTTGTCACTACTTTACTATTTGTGTTACTGTTTTTTTTATTGATGGCACTATAGCAGGTACAATGTTTTTTGTGTGTTGTTTTTGCATCTGCTGCAATAGTTGCGATGTTCTTGATGATCACAGGCGCTACTGTCATTACTCCCACTCGCTGTTACTACCAATACTTGCTACCACTACATGTAGCTGTCATCGCAAGCTACTACTTAACATATTCTCCCTTTTTCCTTGTTCCATCCCAGTTTTTCACCAAACAAGTTTTGACACCCGAGTAGCCTACGAGGTGCTGCCGCTATCACTCTACATCTTCTTGTTGTTGTTGCCGTTACAATTACAAAATTGGCGGTAACTCACGATACGATTGTTAGCATTGCCAACCACTCTAATCGTTGCGTGGTGGCGCTATTGCCACTGACGTCGAGACGACATCTCTCTTGCCAACGTCTGTTCCAACGAGTTCCTAGACACGGCTGTTGTAATGATTCTCGCCACTGTTGAGGTGCTATGTCATTGTGGCGTTGCTTCTCAAGAAAGGTGTTGTTGTTCTAAAACCATAAGACAATTCTAGGAAACTTCCTAGCCTTTGCTCCCACTATCATGGCGATCGTCTCCAGTCAGATGATACATTAGCAAGAAAGCAAATGCTAGAAACAACAAGGGTTAGGCTCCAAACTAATGGAGAGAGAAATCATAACTGACAAATGCACAACATAGATACATTCTGCGGCACACGTCAAGTGAAGCATGCAATGTTTTCAGTTGGTCATAAAACTGGCAAAAAATCACTGTTTTGGTTGCACTTCTTTGCACAGACATCCATATGCAACATCGATTGAACCTAGAGATGAATAATCTGAAGGCGGACGCTAGGAATAGTCACATGCAGAGGTGTGGCATTGATCAATCGACACGAAACACAAAAGATGAATATCAAGCTCAAATGCTAGTCCAGAAAGGAAACTCTCGACACTGTTGAAAATGTGCATAGTGCCCTATCAAGCACCCATGACATTGTGAGAGCTATCTGGCAGCTGCTCGTGGGTGAGGTCACCACTTGTCGTTGCCCTGACACCTACTAGGTCCAAATCTGGGATCTGCACAAGCATGGTCACGACCAAGTGAAAAGGCACTGCGTTCGAGATCAAATACATCTCAAAATAAAAGCAAGATCAAAATTTTGGAATCTTGAATTGATCTCTGACATCGAGACTAGATCGAGATCGTCTTAAAGCACTTCAAGACAATGTTGACATTTTTGGCAATGTTAAGATCTTAAGAATGCAATTGATCTTGTCTTGTCTCGTCTCGAACTCGTGGAAACGCATATGACCTCAAGGATTATCGCACAATGTGTGAAGGACACGAGAGGCGTATCCTTGCCAAATTTGTATTGAAAGGCAGCACTCGCATCCCTTACCATGAAGCAGCTCAAATCATCGAATGAAAGGTGGCATTGTTGCGTCCACTTGAGGACCACGGAGATTCTTGTCTGTTATGGACCACTGTTCACACAAGGCACACAAATTCCCAACAATTCATGTTTTCTACTATGTGTTCTGACATAATGATGTAGTTGTGATGTGATTTTTCCCCGTCTTCTTGTATACCTTACTATGACCACTCTGTCGTGTCCATGCCCGTGCAGATCCCTCATATAGACCCAGCCAACGTCGGAGCACCAACGGGTGGTGGGTCCACCCACCAACAACTATGAGACAGCTACCACGGGGTAGCGGGTGCTTACTAGGACAATCTGCAACTCATGTACAGTTGCTAGAGTTTTCTCGGTTGACTGGATCTTGATCCCAAATTGCATGTTGTGTATTATGTGTTTATTCATTGATTACAGACTTGTATGTGTGACGAGTCGTAGCGTCCAGTTTGGCATTGTGTATCTCTAGGTTAAGATGGTGTTGCATTTATATGCATGTGCACAGAGATACAGCCAAAACAATGCTTTTGGGCCAGTTTTAGAAAAAAATAGACACTATCGCATTTGTCACCCGCCATGCGCCACGGCAGGTATCTGTGTTGTGCTTGTTAAATGTTTTTTCATTCTTCACTACTAACTTATTGAAGCTTAAAAGAATTTGCGTGTCTCCCCAGCCTAACCCTTGCAGTCCCATGTACCTACTTGCTTGCTTGTGCCTTTGTTGATTGGTCAGTGTTGCCACGCCAGCGGTAGCAAGGCTCGAAAGCTTCCGAATAGTTTCTTACGGTACCAAGGAGACGAGGCATCCCTTGCTAAGCTGCACAAAAAATACGAAACAGAGCTAGAAAAAGTGAGATTCACGACTAAAGCCGTAGTCTTAGAAGGACCCATCAAGCCACGGTGATCCGATGTAGAAGATTATGGCAACGGAGACACCCTTCCAACTGCATCACCATGTAATTCCCACAAGGGAGCCAACTGGATCTAGCCTTGACATTGCTCGCTACAAAGATCCATGTCAGAAGGGCAGCTGAACTACGTGAGTTCCACTACCTCTACCATGGTTCCACGGAGCTCACAACATGCTATTGGAGATGTGTCATTTGTCTTTACACGTGTTTTGGGACTGGTTGTACGACGTAGCAATGGTCACTCAATGCCATCATGATGGAGGTGCACTTGGACCGTGTGAAGCTCTTTATGGGCTTTGACCGTGTGGCCCTTACTGAGTTGTTCAAGTCACTACAACTACTTCCTTGGGCTCATCGTTATTTTCTCCATGCGACATCGGCTCATGAGGCTCCTAGTCCATTTGTTGTAGTAGTGACCACGAACCCACCTACACATCTATCCCAATTCACTACCACCTCCATTATTTCCTCCTTCTCCTCCTCCTCTACTTCGAGCGGCCAAATTCAAGGTGCTTTAGAGGCCGTACATGGGAAGAAGAGGGAAAAGAGATGTGGCAATGGATAGAAAGAGCAAGAGCAATAGAATCAGCCGATGAGCACTTGCAATGGACGTTCTTTCCATGACTACAATTGTGGAGGCACTCATTGCTACATAGATTGCGAGCAGTCTCTTGATTGACCTCGGATTATGCGCAACCTCGAGGCAGCACAGACACAGTAGTTGTCCTTGAATAGTACACAAATGGGCCGTTCCATGCCCACGACTGCAGTAGACGTAACCACTTCACCAGGCAATAGTGGTGATATGGACACTCTGGATCGCATGATTGCAGAGCTTCATCAAGTGCTAGCGCTTTGTATTGGGTAAGGTGCGAGTGTGTTGTCACAACGGAGTGGTTCCAAGACTGCTTTTTCTTATGTGTTTTTTGCCTGTGAATATGCTTGTGAGGGGACTCAGTAAGCTCGTGATGGGGATGGACCTAACAACATTGAATGGCTTGACAAATCAGAGGTCCATGTTGTTCTTCATCATCCCAAATCCTCTTCTTCACGTCTAATAGAGGCTGAGTGTTTTGTGGCATATTACTCAGTGTTGATAACTGGTCATGAATCGAGTGGAACCTAGGTCATTGAATCAAGTGCCATCCATCACATGACATGTCATCACAGTGACTTTGTTGTGCTTGGTCCCATCGCGTCTGTTTGATCCATTCGCACAAGGTATGGTCAGTTTTTGTCTATGCAGGGAGTTGGGGTTGTGCGATTTGATGGTCCATCGGCTCCCTTTTACATTTTTTTGTATGCTCTTTGTCCTTTCTCTTCATCTTAGCCTGCTCTTTGTTCTTGCATGAAAGAGGATGGATCTTACTATTGAGCACTGTATTGACTTTGCCACAGTGACGGCTCTTAACACACATGCCATTGTGCATCGTGCCTCTGTTGTTGATGATGTTTATCATGCGTCTCATTGCACTCCCTTTGTTGCTTCCCCCTTTCTCTCTTTTTTATGTGTGTTTGTGACTAGTGTTCTCTCCCCTGAGCACCTGGGCTTGCTATATTGCCGCCTCTGCCATGTGAGCTAAAAAAAGTGTCCAAGCTCATTCAAACTCAGCTAACCTTCGGTCTTGATGCGGCTTCCTTTTAGAAGCAGCCCAAGAATTATTTGCTTTTCACGCCCAGGGTAAGATGCATCCATACTCTTACCCTGACTCTACTTCCGGGCACTATGTCCTCTAGAGTTGTTCCACTTGGCTCTTCTCAATCCCCTCCCAGTCGAGTACCTCTCGGATCGAGGTCAATTTGCTCTCACCCTGACTGATGACTTCACCTGAATGTGATGGGGCTACAGCCTCTGCCACAAGAGGGATGTCATCCTTGCGATTCTCCAGTGGTTGGTGATGACTGAGCATCACACTTGTCACATCCTTCACATGATTCGCTCACATCATCTTTTAGTAAACGGTGTTTCTCACCAGCTCTCCGCTTATTCTACACCATAGCTCAACAATGTTTTCTAGCATTAGAACCGCATCATGGAGGATGCCGTCTGTGCCATGCACTATCAGTGCGGTCTTCTAGGTTCCTTTGCATTTGTGGGCTTCTCTTACATGGCATGGGTCTGGAATAGTTCGCTTCATGATCCTCTTCAAAAGCATGTCAAGTCGTACGAGCTTTGGCTTGGTCATCGCGCTGATCTCTGCCTTGCTTATGTTTGGGGGTCCCTTGCCTGCGTCTAGTACACCGAGGACCAGCGGGGGTCCAAGATCTCACCTCGGGATTGTATGTATACCTCCCTTGGCATCTTCCCGTACTCAAATTCCTAGTGCTTTTGAGAAACTGCTCACCATTCCATTGTTGAATAGGATGCCAAGACACTCTCTTGTTTGAGGCTCTCACCTACCATGACCTATCTAACATTTTATCATTGGCTATTGACCATGTTCCCACCTTTGTGGCTTCCCAGTGGATGGGGGAATCTAGTCCTACGGTTGAGTTTATCCAGGCATCCTCACATGCGGTCCCATCTCTTACTGATGTTCATCCGGCCATCTTGGACGTGGATCCAATAGCCTCATCAGTTCTCTCCAGCACACGTGATCATGTGCTTGTGTCGGTCTCCGTTGGTATACATCATCCCATGCAAGTGCCCTCAAGTCACACCTAGACCCGTGCCACCACTAGTCTCCTCTTGCACACCTCATCATGTGCCTGTGTCAGTCTCTTCTAGCACACCTGATCCCGTGCCAGTGCCAGTCCCCTCAGGCACACCTGATCTTGCAACAACGTCAGTAAACTCTAGCACACATGATATCATGTGAGTGTCTGTTCCCTATGGCATACCTCATCCTGAGCCACTCATACACCTCCAATCACACCTACTCCTATTCATGCACCTCTTTCCCCTGTGGTTGTGGCCGACCAACCTGCTCCGCATCCTGGGGTGAGCACCTCGGCATTGAGCTAGTCCTGCGAGCCCGGTGGTCGTCTCCAACCACTAGCTTCTAGGGCTCAGCGTTGTGCTGACTTGGCGCCTAGATGCCTGACTCAAAATGCTCAGAGTGGCGAGCCTAACACGAAGGCCCTTGGCCTGAGTGTCCAAGTAATTTATGTTAAGGAGAATCCAACATGCTCTCTTGGCCAGGATTTGTTCTCACATGAGTTCTCGGTCGCTTGCAATGTTGCAACTGAACTTGTCATTGTGAGACAAATTCTGGAGGTGTGCATTTTGGCCATCCGGAGCTCTCCTTCGATGGCGGCCGATCTAGGCACACTGAAGGAGACACTTTCAGCTGACGATGTAGAGCTGATGCATGTGAGGATGAGGTGAGAGTCACCTGTGAGCATGGTGTCATGTCTATGAACTTGTCAACCTTTCGCCTGGACAGAATGCTAAACAGGCCATGTGGATCTTTCGTAAGAAGGTGAAGCCAGATGGCACTCTGGATTGTTAGAAGGCCCGCTTCACGGTCAAGGGGTTCTCACAGGTTTAGGGCGTGGATTTTAGTCACACGTTTTCATCCGTTGGTTGTATGACCACTGCTCGCACTCTTGTTTGGAGTTTTTGCTCACTATGACTGGGAGTTACACCAAATGGGTGTGAACAACGTGTTCCTTCATGGTAATCTGGAGGAAGATATCTAACCACAAGTTTTTGAGGTCTGTGACAAGGTCTTTCTCTTGCGGAAGGCCTTGTACCACCTAGAACAGTCATCCTGGTGTTGGAACCAAGAGATCACTGTTACACTGACATGTGTCGGGTACGTAGAGAGTGACAACAACCAGTCCCTCTTTCTTTGACGAACAACTAAGAGCTTCAATGCCATCCTCGCCTACGTGGATGATCTCCCGATTCCATCGCCGTTGAAGGACACCGTGAAAGGAGGCCAAGTCAATCCTTCAGGCTACCTAGAGGATGAATGACCTTGGTCCTATAGCTCTTTTTCTATAGATGGAGATCGTATGCGATCCTCAGTAACGGACACTCTTACTACATCAGGGGCATTATGCTCGCATTATGGAGAGGTGGTTAGCTGACCTCCTTGGTACAGTTCCCACAGCCTCCAGTCCCATGACACCTGACAGGCAAGATGCCCTGAAGGTGGAAGATGCAATACATCTATGGGAGACAGTGGACATGACGCTGTAGTTGCGCTTCATCGGCTCTTTCATGCACTTGGCCACTGTCACACGACCCAGCATTGCCTTCGTCTTCGAATTCTTCAAATTTTCCTTGTAGTGTTCAGGGGCAAAAGCCCTTCACGCTGTTTTACAAGTGGTGTGGTACGTGGTTTCCAGACCATATCTCGGACTCTACTTTCGACGGCAGGGTTTGGTGGTAGTCAATGGCTAAACAGACAGTGACTAGGCATAGAGCCTTGGTAGGCACAGTCTGACAGGTTACGTGTTCTTGCTGGCTGGCACCACGGTATCATGGTGCAACAACAAGAAACATAGTGTCACACGTAGCTCATCAAATGCTCAGCGCGTTGCAATGGGGGCTAGAGCTGTTGGGGCAATGGGGCTCAGCGTTTGTTTTGTGAGATGTGTCAATCTATTGCATCCTTGCATCATTATGTGATATCACAAGCAGAATTCTATTGCCATTGTAAAGGACTCTTTTGTGTTTCATGCACGCACAAAGCACATTGTTATTGAGTATCACTTTATGCATGATCTTGCGGAGTAACAGTTGATCTCCATCATCAACGTCGGCAAGAACATGCAGCGGGCTGACTTCCTCACCAAGGCATTGGTGTGCGGAAATTTCATAGTTGACATATGTTCTTTTGAGTGTTGCCCCTTGCCTGAGAATCACTGAAAGTGGAGTGTTTGATTATGGATTCATGAGAATCTTGTTGGACATGCGAACCTTGTATCATAGGGGACTTTTGTTATGTGAGTCATCCGTGTCTACATGTACGGTTTAATGTGACCACCCGGTTGTGTCCATGCTCGAGCATCCAAGATGCAAACCCAGCCCAAAGCACAGCACCGACAGGTGGTGGCTCCACCCACAAGTAACTGTCAAACAGCTATCACGGCGGCCCAGGTGTTTGCAGGGGTGCTTTGTATTTTTTTTGCATCTGGTACAGTTTTCTCAGTGGAGTGGCTCTTCAACAAAATTTGCCTAATTTACATTATGAGCTTGGAATACTAATGCAGCAAGTTGGGGCAGCAGCGTTGTTGATGCAGCGTGCAAAATCTCACGCTAGTTGCTTTGGCTGCCCCCTCAGTTTGCTACACCAAAGTCTAAGTTTGAGAGCTCTGGTGTTGTTACCCGGAAACGTGTGCGCTAAAGTTAGCGCTAGACAACAACTGAAAACTGGAAATGACTGACTAGGAAGTGAGAATGAGCAATAATTTGAGACCCCTCCAAGTTATAGCTCCCCCCCAGCTCTGTAGAGCTTGTTACTCAGTTTCTAAGCCGATAAAAAAAAGACCTATTTTCTGGCAGGCAGGGTTTTCTTGGTGAGCCATACTAGACAGCCGATAGCCCAAAACCCGGGTGTCCTCCGTTTTGCCTGAAAACTGGACCATACCATAATACACAAGCTACAAACACAGTCGTGCGGTCAAAATCACCTGCAATAGCAACAGCGATGAGTTATAGCCGCCTGAATCCAGGCGGCGTCTACGCTGGTAGGCTCTTCTGGATGGGGTTTTTATGCAGATCCTTGGGTTTTTAGGACTGGTTTTTTAACCTTGTTTACATGTTTTGCAGTTTAAGTCCATCGGTCATTGCCGGACCCATGCATGTGCGCACTTGTCAGATCATGTCAGGTGCATATGTACATACATAGGTTCGTTAAGGTATGCATTCAGTCACCTGTGTGTAGAATTATCGCCAAAACAATGGTCTCGGGCTAGTCAAAGGACAAACTGACATTGCCATGTGTCATCCATCATACACCATAACATATAACCATGCTTTCTAGTTGTCACTTCTCTCTTTCCATGTCAAAGCTATTGCAACTTGAAAGATTCCGCACATGTTTTTAGCTCAACCCTTGGTGTTGCTTCCACTTGCCACTTTCAACTGATTTGATTGTTGGAACATCATGTCTTTGTTATTTGACCTTCTCTACCTGTCTTTGGAGGTTGAGGAGGATCGATGACCTTCATTGTTCTTGTTCATTCTGGTTGCTTGCTGCTGTTGCCAGTCACTGCACCTGGTTTACGTCGCCATGTGTGTCGTTGCCAGCAGGTTCCTAACACAGCCTGTTGCTCACCTCCTTGCGTAACGCGTGGGGGTCAGTGCTGCCAGAAAAAAATCCGGCAGAAGTTTCCCAGGCCCTGTGGCCATGGGAAAAAATTCTGACCTCACCAACAGGCGGGTCAATACTGCCGAAAAAGATTCGGCAGCATTTCCCCTGCACTGGCGCGTATGGGCATCCGTCGGCGTAGTCAGGAAACTGTACGACAGTTGTATGCTGCTGTTGTTACGCTCTGGCTCTGATACCAAGCTAGAAAATAATCTAAAGCGCATGTTGGGACAGTTGCATTGCTGATGCAGGGTGCGGGCTTCCACGCTCGTTGCTTAGTCAGCTGCCCCCTCAGTTTGTCGCTCTAGAGTCTAAGTCTGAATGCTCTGGGTTTATTACTGAGAGATGCGCGTGCCAGTGTTAGAGCCAGAAAGAAACTAAAAACTGGAAATGACTGATTAAGAAACAAGAATGGGCAACAATGGGAGACCCCTCCAAATTCTAGCTCCCCCCCAGCTCTGTAGAGCTTGTTGCTCAGTTTCTAAGCCAATCACAAAATAGACCTATTTTCTGGCAGTAGGGTTTTTTCGGTGAGCCCAGCCAGATGGCCGACAGCCCAAAGCCGGGCGTCATCTTTTTTGCCTGACAATTGGACCATACCATAATACACACGCTGAAAACGCAGTCTTGCGGTCCAATTCAGCTAGAAAAAACAACAGTGTGGAGTTATGGCTGCCTAAACCCAGGCAGTGTCTACAATAATCCTGGGTACCAACTGTGCCCGAAAATCATGGAATTTGGAACCTAGGCATGACACAGCGTTGCAAAAGTAACAGTGTAGTCAGACATGGCGCTGGACATGTGCAAGCAGCATGTGCAGCGATAGTGACTGCTGGCGGCACGACTGCTGAGGAGGTCTGCCGATGGAGCTGAGCACGAAGGAGGGAGGAGGCTCGAGTGGACTGTGTATAGGCCTTAGTGTGAGTCGGCTCCACCAGACGACACTCCATCAGCTTTGCATCTCACTGTCAGTCATCTGCACACAGATGTACACAAGCTGGGAGGACACAACAGAGTACAAGTGAGAGATGTGAGACAAAAACCAACTCGGACGACACTCCACTAGCGTTATGTCTCGCCGTCAATCATCTGCATGCCGGTGTACATAAGCCGGGAGGACACAACAGAGTACAATGAGAGATGTGTGAAAACCAACATTATGTGTCCACTAATTGATGGCAGACCTGCACGTGTAACCAATCCTACCTTCTTCCTAAAGAATTTGCATCTATAGGTTCAGACGGTGTTTTGTCGAGATGCCGGTGCATAGAGACACGCCCCAAAACAATGGTTTGGGCCTGTTTTAGGACAAACTGACAGTGTCACGTACGTCACCCGCCGTGTGCTGCCGCAGGTATCTTACGGTATATATTGTGTATTGTATGCTTGTCTGTGGTCATTTTTCTCTTCTTTACAAAGCTATTGGAGCTTATGAGACTTTGGACGTTTCCCTAGCCTAACCCTTGCTATTCCATGCACTAGCTTGCTAGTGCCTCGGCTGATTGGACTATCGCGATGTCAGCGGCAGCATGACTAGGAACGTAGCCTTACATTCATCGTGATTGCTTTGCAATGAACCTACAGAGAAGATGTGTGGAAGCTTCCTAGCAACACAACCGCTGACTAGGCGTCAGTGCCTGGTTAGACGGTGATGACAGTCACAAGTCATACCCACAACAACAAGGGTCTGGCTAGGAGACACAAGGCAAAGTGTTAGAATGCTTCAATAGCAATTGCAGAGAGAGATGACAAATGGCAGGTCCATAGCATAAGTACGTTCCGTGGTGCACAACGGGTGTCGAACACGGTAGCACAAGGTCTGTCCTAAAAACTGGTCCAATACCACTATTTTTGCCGTAACTTAGCGGAGACATGTGAGAACGCTACGCCGTCTGAACCTAGACGTGAAAAATCACAAGCCGGATGCTATGACTGGTCACATGCATGCACCCAGTATCAAACGTAGACACCCAATGCAAAACATGTAAATCGAGCCTACGGCCAGTCCACTGATAAACTCCTACGTGCTGCACAAAAACTATAGGAGGTCCCAGGCAGCGTCTAGAGCTCTGGGATGGTCGTCGGTCACCTCCAAGCTGGTAGTCTACCACTAGAGGACGCACTGGCACCACCTGGGTTTGTTTTAGGGATCTGCATGTGCATGGACACGGCTGAGTGGACATAGTAAACTGTAGAGGTCGATAGGAACATTATGAATCACAACACTCTCCCATGACCCGATGGTACGCATGTCCATACACGTGCAGCTCATAAACGAGTTCAACAAAAAGTGCAGAAACAGTTGTGACACAGACACAGACACACCCCGCACTCAACCACTCTCAGGCAAGGGGTAAAGCCCAACTGAACGAATGGCCACCAGAAACCTCCCGCGTGCTAGTGTCTTCGTCAAGAAGTCAGCATGCTGCATGTCAGTGCCAACTTGTATGACAGAGATCACGTGTCGCTCCACCACATCACGCACAAAGTGATGTTCAACCGTAATGTGCTTTATGTGAGCCTGAAAGACACCAGAGATCTCCACAATGGCCAGAGGACTCTCGTTGTCATAACAAAGCACAATGACAGGTACTGACTCACCCAGCTCAAGGAACAGGAGCTACAGCTACACTGCCTCAGCAGCCCCTGCACCACGAGCAACATACTTTGCCTCCGATGAGCTACGTGTAATGTAGCCCTGTTTTCCGATGTGCCAAGACACAGTGGTACCACTGAGCAGGAACACGTAACCGGTGTGATTGTGTCCATTTGGACTCTGAGCCCAGTCGCTGTCAATGTAGCCGTCAAGACCCACCAAACACTACGAGCAAAAGCATAGTCCAAGGTACGGTGTGGAGACCACGTACCGCACCACTTGCAAACCGTTTGTAGGACTCTAGCACATGGAGCCTGCAAAAATTGTGCAAGGAGGTTGACGGCGAAGGCGATGTCGGGGCGGGTGTTAGTGGCCAGGTACATCCGATGAGGCGGAGGCACAAGGTCAGGTTCCGCCGTCTCCCCCAGCTATGTGGGATCGTCCACCTTTAGGATACCCTGCCCGTCAGGTATGAGATGTGTGGAGGCCGTGGGTACTAAGCCAAGGATGTCACTGAAACATTCCCCCACAACAGGTCCATGTTGAGGCTGATGCAATAGAAGTGTCTGACGTCTGCGGTCTCGCACGATCTCCATGCCAAGAAACATCGCTGCGGGACCAAGATTTTTCATCCAGTAGGCTATTTGGAGGACCTTGGCCTCCTTCACGGCCTCCATGGAAGGAGACACGATCAAAAGGTCATCCACATAGACCAAGATGGTGGTGAATTGCTCAGACATCCGTCAGATAAAGAGAGGGGGATCAGCCTTGCTTTGTACATATCTTGCACAAGTCAGAACGCTGTTGATCTCTTGATTCCAACACTTAGGAGACTTCTTGAGGCCGTACAAGGACTTGTGCAATTGCCAGACCTTGCCAACGTCTTCAAAAACTAGTTGATGAGCCACGTAAATCTCTTCATCCAGAGAGCCATGGAGGAATACATTGTTCATGTCCATCTGGTGCACTTCCCAGTCATGCTGAGCCACTACACCAAACAGAGCACGAGCTGAGGTCACGCGACCGACAGCGGCAAAGATGCCAGTGTAAGCAATACCCGCAATCTGAGAGTACCCCTTGACAACCAAACTAGCCTTGTGGTGTTTGAATGAGCCATCCGACTTCACTTTCTTGCGAAAGATGCACTTGACCTAAATAGCCTTCCTTCCAGGTAGAAGGTCAACTAGCTCGTAAACTCCGTGCTCTCGGACGGTACGAAGCTCATCCGCACAGGTAGCACACTAGGCGTAAGCATCCTCTTATGAGAGAGCTTCCCTTAGTGTGCCCGGGTGAGGCACCATAGAGGGAGAGCTCTGAGTGGCAAGTGCACACGCCTCAGTGTTGGGCCTAAGTACCACAAGGTAAGCTAGTGCGTCACAAGCAGTATAAAACTGGCGAGTATCGAGATCCTGCCCTACAAGACACACTAGATGTGCTTCTTTATGATCAGTACGAACACTCAGGCCTAGGGTCTTCATACCAGGACTATTCTGTTCTGTTTGTAGCACCAGCCGCTGCAGGTGCGGGGTGTGCTGGACCGGCGGCGATCTGGTTTGATGCCATGGTTGACACTTGGCTGAATTCCTTGCTGCTCACTAGCGAGGAGCGAGGTGCCGGCAGAGCTCCTCGTTGTCTCGCTACACGGTGCATTGTGAAACCCTAGCAAGTATGGTAGACGGTGACTGCTTAACACTGAACCTTGCTTGGATGGGGGGGAGGGAGGAGGTGAAGTTCACTGAACCAATCCAATGTAGTACATTCAGCATCGATTTGCAGATCCATGGTGGATGGATCAATTAACCTAGAAGGGTGTATAGGGACTCCCACTAATGGGTGGACAAGTTCGGCGGTTGCCAAGGTTGACCCCGGGTCTTTGGTCTTTGCCGCCCACCCCCCCCCCCCC
>SZWC01001167.1:135573-159150 GCA_023375785.1 Penium margaritaceum | reverse complement strand
CCCCCCCCCAACGGGTTCGAGTCGAGTCCGGGACAGTCTCACTCGCGAGTTGAATCGAGCATGTAGAACCGGAACCGCGAGTCCAGGACTCGGACTCAGACTAGAGGATCTGGAACGCGGTTCTGAGAGGCTTGGTTACAGGCTTAGCCGCGACTGCCACACCCTACATGTGAGTCGGGGTATCTGGGGTGGAAGGGGAAGAAGAGTGTGGACCAGAGGATGGAGAAGTGGTCTGTAAGAGGGGCGTTGGCGTCGACGCGATGACCGCTGCAGTAAGGGAACTCTCCCGATGGGCCAAGGCTGCTTCGCGGATGGAAGGCACCTGGAGGAAGAGCTGATACACCCAAGGAAGAAGCTGAAGGGAGGTGGAGAAAGGCTCAAGCACGGCGTCGCTGTATCCTGAGAATATGTCTACGTGCTCAAGACAGACTCCGATCATGAGCGTGCAAAGTGCCCAGAGCTGTGTACCTCCTGAAGTTCTAATGCGCGTGTAGATGCGCATGGCACGCCACCAGTAATCAGCTACGGACTCGGCAGGTCCCTCACAAAGGGAGTGGAAAGTACAAATGTGAGTTGTGCAGGTGGCGTGCGTCTCTGTAACAAGCAGAGACAGTGCCAGGTCCCAGCCCCCACGCGGATCAGCACCCACGCTCATGCCTACCTCTCCAAGGAAAGGGCAAAATTCCATGACGGTCTCGTGCGGCACGGTGTAAAGGAGTGCACGCATTGCCCGAGCCACTGTTAGTACCTGAGCGCGGTCCGTAACCTGGTACGCACTGTGATAGTAGGGCCATAACCCCTTTTAAGCGGCCCACACCTGGAAGAGAGTCTCCCAGAATTCAAAGCCGTCCTCGTTGACATAGTGCGGGGGTGATGTCTCAAAGTCCTTGGGTTGCCGCTCCGTTGGGAGAGCAACCACAGCCTGGGAGGAACGAGCGATGGGAAAAACACAGGGGCAAGGAAAGTCGCCAAGGTAGGGATGAGGCAAGGGTTGGATCGCCGGGAACAGAGAACTGGGACGCGTTTGAAGCTGGCAGAGACGCTCTTGAAGCACTGGAATCTCCCTCTCATGGGTGTCATTATCCATACCTGGCATGTAAGGGTCCTTATTCAAAGGATCAAAAAGTGGTGAATCCTTTCTTGCTGTTCTCCTTAGTGTAAATGCTGAACACTATGCAAAAGGTATGGCACCGCCGACTCCCCCGGATGTCTAATGTCGGGCCGTGGACTGACACGAATAAGATCCGTGAGCGCATGGATGGCATCAGTCCGTTGCTGCTACTGACAACGTCTTGCTGA
Organism: Penium margaritaceum; assembly: GCA_023375785.1. NCBI lineage: Eukaryota > Viridiplantae > Streptophyta > Zygnematophyceae > Desmidiales > Peniaceae > Penium > Penium margaritaceum. The sequence goes on along the minus strand of SZWC01001167.1, from coordinate 157,851 downwards.
CTCCACAGATCCGCAATGGCCTGCGAGCGTGGGCTCATGACCCCTGAGGAGGAGGAGGAGGAGGGATCTGCTTGTCCTTTGCCCTTGTCACCGGTTGGAGCCATGCCAATGCTCACCATGAACCTGGACTTCAAACTCGTCGGATGTCAGAACCGTCAAAGGTTCTTGAAGATTTGAAACACTGGCAATATCTGACTTTCCGACCCCAAAATTTGACCAATTTGATTGGTGCTGGCGTCAGCACAGGTTTGCTGACATCAGCATGGACCCGATGACATCAGCAAGAAAAATGCTGAAGTCAGCACATTTTTTTTGTTGACAACCCTCATGGCTATTGGGTGGTTGCTCTGTGGCAGCCTCGAGGAAGCTGCAAGGAAGTTTTGTAGCAGCTTTCACTCAACTGCTCTGGATGTTGCGCCTGCGCCTATGCCTGCAATAGCAGCCGCGCAGTTGCTTGCACAACTGTGGCAGTAGCTGCACGCTGCTGCTGGGACACGGAATTGCTGCGTGCTGCCATTGCCACACTGCTTCTACTGCTGTTGATCGCTGTTGCAACTGTTGCTCAATGCTGCCGCTAACATGTGCTACTGCTTGCTGCTGCTGTGAGCCATCGCCACTGCCGCCGATGTTGCGCGCTGCCGCCACTTCTGTTGTTGCTGCTCGGCTGCGAGCTACTTTTACTACGCGCTGCTATTACTCCGCGCTACAGCTGTTGCTGCTCGCCTATGCCGACTGCGAGTGTGGCTTGTTGCCGCCACTGCTCGGACCAATGCCAGCAGCTGCTAGCGACTGCTACCTGTTACAGCTATTGCCTGCTGCTGCTAGCAGCTGCTACTCATGCGCTCTCACATGCTGAAGGTGGGTGATGTCGCCAACAGTCGGGTGTTGTCGACAGGTCCCTGTGCATCGGCTATAACGGTGATGCTCACTACTGTTGCTCTGCTGCGTCTCTGTTGTGCAGCTCAGTAAGAACTGTCTCACCGCATTCATACCAAGAGAAGATACGTGGAAGCTTCCTAGCGACACAGCCGCTGACTAGGCGTCAGTGCCTGGTCAGACTCTGACGACACTCATAAGTCGTACCCACAACGGCAAGGGTGTGGCTAGGAGACACAAGGCAAAGTGTCAGAATGCATCAATAGCATTTGCAGAGAGATGAAAAATGGCTGGTTCATGGCATAAGTACTTGCCGTGGCACACGGAGGGTGTCACACACAGCAGCACAATGTCTTTCCTAAAAACCAGCTTGAAACCACCGTTTTGGCTACAACTCGGCGTAGACATGTCAAAACGCTACGTCGTCTGAACCTAGATTTGTAAAAATACATGTTGGACGCTACTACTAGTCACATGCATACATCTTACATCAAACGGTGGACACACAATGCAAAACATGCAAATCTAACCCATAGCCATTCCACTGATAAACTTGTACGTGCTGCAGAAAAACTGCGGGAGGTCCTAGGCAGCATCCAGAGCTGTAGGATGGTCGTCGGTCAGCTCCAAGCTGGTAGTCCACCACCAGACAACGCACTGGCATCACTTGGATCCGTATCAGGGATGTGCACGTGCATGGACACAACCAAGTGGTCATAGATGTTTTCAGTTGTGATGTTCCTGTCGACCTATACAGTTTACTCTGACCACTTGGCCGTGTCCATACTCGTGCAGATCCCTGATGCGGACCCTTGTGGTACCGGAGCGTCATCTAGTGGCGGACTACCAGCTTGGAGCTGACCGACGATCGTACCAAAGCTATAGACGTTGTCCGGGACCTCCTACAGTTTTTCTTCACCACGCAAGAGTTTATCAGTAGATTGGCCGTGGGCGCAATTTACATGTTTAGAAGGAAAACTAGGCAGTAGGTTGGGGCAGCAGCGTTGTTAATGCGGCGTGCGGGCTTCCACGCTAGTTGCTTAAGTCTGCTGCCCCCTCAGTCTGCTGCTCTAGAGACTAAGTTTGGAAGCTCTGGGTTTGTTACTCAGAAATGTGCGCCCCAGTGTTGGCGCCAGAAAGCAGCTGAAATCTCAAAGTGACTGAATAGGAATGAAGAATGAACAACAATGGGAGACCCCTCCAAGTTCTAGCTCCCCCCCACTAGTGTAGAATATGTTACTCAGCTAAGCAACCAATCAGAGTATAGTCCTAGGCCTATTTTCTGGCAGGCAGGGTTTTCTCGGTGAGCCTTGCCAGACGCCTGACAGCCCAAAACCCGGGTGTCATCCGCTTTGCTTGAAAACTGGACCATAGCATGATACCAACGCTGCAAACACAGTCATGCAGTCAGAATCAACTAGAAAAGTAGCAGCAAAGAGTCATGGCTACCCGAACCCGGGCAGTGTCTACGACAGTCCACGATGTTAAACAGTGGCACAGCAAGAGGCATGGACCCTAGGCAAAGCATGACGCTGCATATGCAACGGCACAATCAAAACCAGCGCTGGGAGTATGGAGATAGCAACTGCAGTGGCAGTGACCGCCAGCGGCCCAATGGCCAAAGAGGGCTGCTGATGGAGATGAGCACGTTGTCGGAAGGAGGAGGCTCTAACAAACTGTGAGTAGGCCTCAGCGTGCGTCGGCTCCACCGGACAACACTCCAGCAGCGTTGAGTCTTGCCGTTTTTCATCTGTACGCTAATATACACAAGCCGGGACGACACAACAGAGCACAATGAAAGGTGCGCAAAAACCAACATTCCCCCATGACTCACAAGCGTAGTGCACATAGGCGGGCAGAGACACAGTCAATAACCAGACTCCCCCAGGGCACACAGAGACGCAGGCAAGGACAAAGAGAGTCACTCACGGATGCACGCCAACCAAACTCACAGCATTCTTGAACAAGTCCCGCTTCAGTGCCTTGGTCAAGAAGTCAGCCAGCTGCCGTGCTGTCTCAATCCACACAATGCTATTAGCTTTCATGCAACAGTGAATGCACTTAGTGATACTCAATGTTGATGTGTTTTGTGCGTGTGTGATGCACGCCGTCATTATCGGCGATGGCCATGGCACTCTCATTGTCACAATGCAACGTGATGGATGCGACGGACTGACGTAACTCGGAAAACAGACGACGCAACCACACACACTCTCACACGCGCCTAAGCCAAGGACCACCTACTCAACCTCAGTAGTGTTGCGTGCAATGCACCCTTTCTTGTCACTTTTCCCAGACATAGTCGTGCCGCCGATCAGAAAGATCCAGCCTCTATGACTCTTACCATCTAGACTGCCGGCTCGGTCACTGTCGGTGTAGCCCACCGCGACGACAAATGGTTGGCGGCGGAACATGAGACCTCGTCGAGGAGTCGAGACAACGCAACCCAATGCTCGGATCGCAGCCTCAAAGTGGAGGTAACCTGGCTCTTGAGAGAATTGGGCCAGGAGGTTGACGGCCAACGCAATGTTTGGGTGTGTCGTCATCGCCAGGAACATCAGTGACCCGATTACTCGCACATATGTGGTCACGTCAACTAGCTCCTCCACAACGGCTGGGTAAGGACTCTTTAGCTTCAATTGGCCATTAGGTGACATGGGAAAAGATGCACTACACACAAGGGGCAAGTCCTCGACGAAGTGAGTGGACAGGGTCTGCTCATAAGCAGTCTGGTGGACGTGTAGGATGCCTTGGGAGCGATTATGCTTGAGCTCCATGCACAGGAAGACTTGGGCAAACCCAAGATCCTTCATCTGGTAGGCGATGTACAACAGGTCCTTGACACGCTGGATGGCACCCATGTTAGGCGACGCAATGAGGAGATGGTCGACGTAGACCAGGCTAGCGGCGAGGGTCTGGCCTCGCGGGCTGACGAGTAGTGCGGCGGTGTTGCGCTGAAGGTCTCCGTGAAGGAGCATGCTGATCTCTTGGTTCCAGCATCGAGGCGACCGCTTCAAGCCATAGAGGGCCTTCCATAGCTGCCACACTCTCTTAGTGCCGTCATCAAAGCCTGGAGGCTGCACCATGTAGAGCTCCTCACCCTCCAGTGAACCATGGAGGAAGGCGTTACTCACGTCCATCTGATGCAGCTCTCACCCATGCTAGGCAACCAAGCTGAATACCGCTCGACTCATGGAGAACCGACCAACTAGGGCAAAGATCTGGTCGTAGTTGACCCCAGGGACCTGAGCAAACCCCTTGGTTGTGAGGCAGGCCTTGTACTTATCCAAGGAACCGTCAGGCTTCCATTTGCGGTGAAAGACCCACTTGGTACCGATGGCCTTCCGACCTGGAGGGAGGTCAACAAGGTCATACACGTGGTGCTACTAGATGGCAGTGAGCTCGTTAGCGCATGCAGCATCCCAGTGTGCGGCCGTAGGGGAGGCTGGAGCCTCGCGTAGGGTAGCTGGGTCCTCCGGGCGTGCTATGGAGCAGACTGAGAGAGCGTGTGCATCTTGGTCTCCAGGTGGTATGCGTACGAATGCAACCATGACAGCATGCCAATTCCCGTAATGAAGCATGGAATAGCCCAGTGCAAAGCCAGGATGAAGGTCTGCAATGATAGCCGAAGTGGTCAGGCCAAGGGCCTTAGTGCGAGGGTCCCCACTGAGGACTGTAGGAGTGGAAGGGACACGTGGTGCGACAGGGGACCAAGACGACACTAGGCGAGGTGTTGCGTTCTGTGCGCTCACTGACGGTCTAGGTAAGATGCTACCGCCTGGGCCACGCATTTAGTGCGACAGGGTAGGAGATGGCACCGAGTCTGATGGGCCAACCAAGGCAGACAAGGTTGCTGGCCTGGAGGGACCAGCAGACGCGACTGGGGCTGCTGGCCCAGAGGGGCCAGTGGACGCGACTGGGGCTGCTGGCCCGGAGGGGCCAGCGGACGCGACTGGGGCCGTCGGCCTAGAGGGGCTAGTGGGCACGACAAGGGCAGTTGGCCTGGGGAGACTAGTGGATGAGCCTGGGGCGGCTCGCTCGGAGGGATCAGTGGACACGACTGGGGCGACTGGCCTGGAGGGACCAGTGGACGCGACTGGGGTGACTGGCTTGGAGGGACCAGTGGACGCGACTGGGGCTACTGGCTCGGAGGAGCCAGCGGGCGGGACTGGGGCAACTAGCTCAGAGGGGCCAGCGGGGGCAACTGGGACTGCTGGCTCGGAAGGGCCAACGGGCGCACCTTGGGCTGTTGGCTCGGAGGGTGCCAGTGGACGAGACTGGGGCTGCTCGCTCGGAAGGACGAAGTGATGTGCCTCCTGAAAGCGGCAGGACGGAGGACGGACTCACCACTGCCCCACGCGACGGGAGGGGCACCAACAAGCCAGAGCGAACGAGATCGTGTAGAAATAGCTCCTCAAAGAAGAGGGCATCGTGGGACTCGACGATGTAGTGTTGGGAGGGATCCCAAAAGTGCCAAGCTTTAGACTGATGAGAGACACAGAGAAAGGTACAAGGACGCCCGTAGGGGGCGAGCTTGCTGCCCTCCTGCGAGACAGGTAGCCACACAATGGTCACGCAGCCCCAGACACGAGCAGGACGGAGGTGGGCTCGTTGACCGCACCAATGCTGGTACGGCGTGGACTGGCGGGGAAGGGGTCCGTGGGGAATCCGGTTCCAGACCCACGTCATGTAGGTCATGCCTTCAAAATAGAAGCCATCAGAGAGGCCAGACTCAACCCGCATGGTGTGGACGGCGTCAGCCATGGTACGGTTCCACCGCTCGGAGACACCGTTCTGGATAGGCGTGTAGGGAGCGGACGTCTCGTGGTGGATACCGCGAGAGGCGAGGAAAGTCGTGGTCTCGCCCATGTACTCACTACCGCGATTGGAGCAAAAGTGGCAAAGAGATCGACCACACTCGCGCTCCGCAAGGACAATCCAGTCCTGAATGGCACGGGTAACATCGCTCTTTTGCCAAAGGCAGAAGACCCGGCGGTATCGAGAGTAGTCGTTCATGAGGGTGAGGACATAGCCGCCGTGCTCTCCAATAGACTCAGTAGGGAGAGGACTCATGACATCGGAACGGACCAGGTCTAGAGGAGCAGATGTATTAGAGGAGGACAGAGGGTATGTGGACCGGTGCATCTTGCCCTGAGAGCAATCAACGCACTCCGTGGAGCACGGGAGAGGAAAAGTCTCCGGGTCAAGGCCCTTGGCTGGCTAGATGCGGAGCATGCTATCTACGATAGCAGAGTGGACGTGGCAAAGGCGGCGGTGCAAGAGTTGGATGTGTTCTGGAGAGAGTGTGCTAGTGACAAACACATGGCCTGTGGCGGCCAACGAGGAGGGGATGGAAGGAGAGGAGGACAGACGAGGTACGTGCCACAGGTTGCCACAGGTGGTGGCGTGCAAAATGACAAGACCAGACGGACGCAACGACACAGTGCCAACACCACAAGAGTGCACAACGTCCATGCTCATGCGGTCGAGGACAACAACGGAAATAAGGCTAAGCTGAAGACATGGGATGAAGAGGACATTGGTCAAGAAGATACCACCGGCAGGACCACGGAAACAAATGACACCGACACCGCGGACAGGTAAAAACCTCTCCGGACGTCGGAGAGGCCGTCCGGACCCCGGAGACATCGCCAACAAGACCAAACATACTGAAGGCATCACGAGAGGCCGTCATGTGATGTGTGGCTTTGAAGTCGATTATCCAGGTCTCGGTAGGGTCCTAGACCGGTGTCGGCAGATCATTGACTATCACATGGCAGCAAGCGAGAGACGTGGATGCGGTGGAAGGGGGTGCAAGACGAGACTGCTCATCATCAAGCCACGCGACGCCGTCACGAAGGGGGGTAGATGAGATCACAGGGGATGGCGAGACAGACGAGGAAGTAGGACATGACCACAGCTCATGCTCGGTCATGCAAGGCAATGGGGATGAGCAAAAAGTGACGCAACTCGCACTTTCCTGGGGGGAGGGCGAGGCAGGCCGAGCTGAAGCGTAATGAACTGCTCCAGCTGACGCTCAAGTGTGGATGGCCCAGGAGTGTAGACTGAGTGTGGAGTGATGGCGCCGGAGCCCGAATAAAAAGAGGACTGTCCCGATGAAGGGAACAAAGGCACCGACGGTTTTGGATGATACTGCTGAGGAGCTGGCATCTGCGGGACCGGTGTCACTCTCGGAGGAGTGGAGCCGCTGGACGGGGTCGGGACGGCAATAGAGGCGACAGCTACGGCGGAAGAGGTAAGACGGCGCTCCCGCTGCCAATGCATAGTGGCGATGATGTGAGCCTCGTCCTTTGGTAGCGGGCACGTATACCACCCGTGACCTAGCTGGCCAAAGTTGTGGCAGACCAAGCCACCACTGGACCCAGCCAACTGATGCTGTTGCTGCTGCTGCTGCTGACCCTTGACCTTCTTACTCCGGTGCTTCTTCTTCCCCAACGACGAGGAGCTGGTGGAGGAAGAAGCGACTGCGAGGGGAGTGACTACCACGGACACGATGGCAGGAGAGGCAAGGTCCTCTGTGCGCTGGAGACGAGACTCCAGGTAAGCTTCCTCAATCTTGAAGAAGAGCTCGTATGTGTATGGCATGAGGGTGCCCTGGGTCGCCATGGTGGAGAGGACTACGTAGGAGTAGTGGACGAAGACATCCGCGTATGCGCTGGTCGCACCGCGCTTGATGGTGAGGAGCGCGGCCAGAGGGGGTGGAGCAGAGGTGCCTAGGCGGCAGATGATGTCCTCAGTCCACTGCCAATACGCAGTAACTGTCTCGGTCTCTCCCATGTACAGGGAGTTGAACTCCCGCAGCAGACAGCTGGTCTCAATGTCGCTGGACAGGCGATGGGGACGAGTGAGGCTGTGCCACGTGGCTGTAGGGTCTGGGGTGCCGCCAGTCGTAAAGTCGCCGAGAGAAGGGTCTAGGGCCAGAAGGGAAGCCGGAGTGGAAACAAGAACGAGGGCGCGTACGGCGCGACCGGCGTCACCGGCGTCATACAGCTGGTCGGCCTAGGTGGAGTCGTACGGGATGGTGTAGTATACCCATCCTAGTTGTCCTCGATGTTCGATGGAGGGGCCCTCCATCCACATCGGCACATCGAGCCACATCGATGGGCATCGATGTCGATGGAGTCTGTTTGTATAGGCTACACTCACATAGTGACCGAGCAGACCCCTACATGCCGACCTGGCACCCGGAGCACCGGAGAAAAAAAAAGTGGGGAGCGGGTTCGGCACCCCACGAACATTTATCTCAGTGGGAAAGAATTTCCCCCACTCAACGTGCGACGCCGAAGTTAAGTCCGCATCAACCAACATGCCACGCAAGCTGGCACATCCAGCATTAATGGACCGTGTGCTGGCAGATAGGACCAAGCTGCCTGTCGCATACCGGCCAATGCTGATAGAGTGGCCGGCCAGCCCGGTTGCCCAGTCCCTCGCTTGCTGGATATGCCATGTCCTATCGGTTGCGATTAACCAGGGTGGAGCCTGACCTCTCGGCAGATTTCTGCTCCAGAAATGCAAGCATCATAAAAGTTACCCAATACCACCAGTACCCGGGTGAGACCTTCAGAATTCCAACTATTATTGTCTCTAGAACCATGGTGGAGTGTGAGAATTCGTGGGTTGTTGAAAATGGATAGCAAACAAGGTCATGTAAGTCCTCGTGGAATTGGTAAGAATACATGGGTTTCCACTAGTTCTGGGGTATTTGGGAGGTGTTCCTCGTCGATGCGCATCGATGCCCTTGTACCCGTGTCCATCGATGGACCGATGGGCATCGATGGGCATCGATTGGCGATGGGCACAGGTCAACACTGATGCCCACAGACCCTCACCCTGCGCCCAGATGTGTGAGCTGAGCTCCCAGCTCTGGAACTACCCGTCGGCATGAAGCAACGAGGACGGTGTCTCAAAGTCCTTTTGCCTGCTGCCGGCGCACAAAGTGGGGCCAAGGACGATGGTCACTGTCTGCAGCTGGCGCTGAGTCTGCTGCAATACCAAGTAATGCGTGGCAGCGGACACAGCGTGGCCAGTGTGCCTAGGAGGAATGAATGGCGAAGGGGCACTCGTCGCAAACTGTGAGGTCGATGGTTGTAGTGCTTCAAGCTACTGCGTCAGGGCGGCAAACTGTTACTGAACGGTAGTCACGAGGTCGAAGGTGTCGGCGACGACGCCTGTGGGCTGCTGTTGTGCTGCTGCTACTACTGCTATAGTTCCTGCTCTTGATGCTGCTGTTGCAGATGCAGCCGTTGCTTTTCCTGGTCCTACTGCTGATGCTGTTGCTATTGTTGCTGCTACTGCTGCTGCTACTGCAGCTATTGCAGCTGCTACAAGAACAAGGAGGGGTATCCCCATGGGGGTCCCCCTAACGAAGCAGGAGCCCTCCCCTCTGGAGCTGTTAGGCATTGTTTTGGTGCCCCCTTATCTTTGGTTTGTTTTGTTTTTTTTTTTGTGCTGCTGATGTCAACAGTGACACCAGCCTAGGATGGCTAGCGTCAGCAGCTCCTGGGACATAATCTGTTGTTGCTGCTGTGATAAAGTGTCTTCCCTATTCTTTTGCCCCCTTTTTTTGTTGATGACATCAGTAGTGACATCAGAGGCTGGTTGCTTACCTCAACAGGCGCTGTGGTTAGGACCACTACTACTGTTGCTGCTGTTGATGCTGTTGTTGGTACATGTGTGGCAGCAACAACTGCTGCTGCTGCTGTTGCTGCCGCTACTGTTGTTGTTTTTGTAGTAGTAGCTGTTGCTGCCATTGTTGTAGCTGCTGCTGCTACTACTACTGTTGCTGGGGCTGCTGTGGCAGCAGAAACTTCTATTGCTAGTGCTCTTGCTGCTGCTACTATGGCTGCTACAGCTGCTGCTACTACAAGTGTTGCTGCTAATGCTGCTGTTGCATGCTGTTGCAGGTGTTGTGGTTGCTCGAGCAGCTATGGCAGCTGCTGTTGGGGTGGGGGAATTCTTTGTTAGCCCTTTTTCTTTTCTTCTCGCCTGGCTCAACGAGCCTCGCTCCTCGCTGTGGGCAACAGGCTGCGAGCAGCGAGCTCGCTGCTTGGTGCCAGCAGCTCGCTACTGGATCAAGCAGTGGGCTTGCTACTTGCAGCTCGCTGTACACAGCGAGCTGCAGGATGCAAGCAACAACAGCTGCTGCTGGCTGCTATCGGCTACTGCTCGCTGATGCTGCTATTGCAGCCGGCTGCTACTGCTTGATGTTGCAGATGTTGCAGCTTGCTGCTACTGCTGCTCACTACTACTATTGCGGGCTTCTACCGCTGTTGCGAGCTGTTGCAAGCTGCTACTGCTACCGGCTACTGCTGTTGCTACGAGCTGGTGTGAGCTGCTACTGCTGCTGCCGGCTTATGCTACTACATGTAACTGCTGCTCGCTGCTGCTGCCACTGCTTGCTACAGTTGCCTGCCGCTGCTGTTGCTGCAGGCTGCTGCTGCTACTCGCTGGTGCTCGTCACTGCACCTAAGAGATGTTGCCATGTGCGTCATCGCATGCACGCAACGTGGGTGGCCTTCCGTTCACCTCCTGGCGTCACGCGTTGGGGTCGGTGCTGCCGGAAAAAATCCGGCAGCATTTCCCCTGGCCCAATGGCCATACAAAAAAATCTGACGCCGCCAACAGGCGGGACAATGCTCCCGAAAAAAATCCGGCAGCATTTCCCTTGCACTGGCGCGTATGGGGTCCACCGGCGTGTCTGGCACCTGTACGCCAGTCTTCTGCTGCTGCTGCTACGCTTTGGCTCTGATAACAACAAGGAAAGCTAGGCAGCGGCGTTTTTTATGTAGCGTGCGGGCTTCCATGCTAGTTGCTTAAGTCTGCTGCCTTCACTCAGCTGCTCTCAATCAGACTAGAGACTAAGTCTGGAAGCTCTTGGTTTGTTACTCAAAAATGCGCGCGCCAGGGTTAGCGCCAGAAAGCAGCTGAAAACTGAAAGTGAGTGATAAGGAATGAAGAATGAGCAACAATGGGAGACCCCTCCAAGTTCTACCTCCCCCCCACTAGTGTAGAGCTTCTATCTCAGCTAACCAGCCAATCAGAAAATAGTCCTAGACCTGTTTTCATGCAGGCAGGGTTTTCTCGATGAGCGCTGCCAGACGCCTGACAGCCCAAAACCTAGGCGTCGTCCGTTTTGCCTGAAAACTGGACCATACCATAATCTCGACGCTAAAAACGCAGTCGTGCAGTGAGAATCAGCTAGAGAAGTAGAAGCAAAGAGTCATGGCTGCCTGAACCAGGGCAGTGCCTACGACGGTCCACGATGCCATACAGTGCTACACAGCAAGAGAAAGCTAGAAACCTAGGCAGCAGGTTGGGGCAGCATGCGTTGTCAATGCAGCATGCGGGCTTCCACGCTCGTTTCTTAAGTCTGTTGCCCCCTCAGCCTGCTGCTCTAGAGAATAAGTCTGGAAGCTCTGGGCTTGTTACTTAGAAGTGCGTGCGCCAGTGTTAGCACCAGAAAGCAACTGAAAACTGAAGGTAACTGGTTAGCAATGAAGAATAAGCAACAATGGGAGACCCCTCCAAGTTCTAGCTCCCCCCCACTAGTGTAGAACTTGTTGCTCAGCTAACCAGCTAATCAGAAAATAGTGCTAGACCTGTTTTCTGGCAGGCAGGGTTATCTCGGTGAGCCTTGCCACACGCCCGACAGCCCAAAACCTGGACGTCATCCGTTTTTCCTAAAAACTCGACCATACCATAATATCGACACGGCGAACGCAGTCGTGCGGTCAGAATCAGCTAGAAAAGTAGCTACAAGAAGTTATCGCTGCACAAACCCAGGCAGTGCCTATGATAGTCGACGATGCCAAAAAGGACCATACAACACGAGAGATGGACCCTAGGCATCGCATGATGCTGCAGACGCAATACCACAGCCAGACATAGCGCTAGGTGCATGCAGACAGCATCTGCAGTGGCAGTGACCGCCGGCGGCCCAACCACCGAGGAGGCCTGGCAATGGAGCTGAGCGCATCGCCAAAGGTGGAGGCTCCAGAGATGGGTGAATGGGCATCAGCGTGCGTCGGCTCCACTGAGCGACACTCCAGTGGCGTCAAGTCTTGCCGTCAGTCATCTGCACGCCAATGTACACAAGCCGGGAGGACACAAGAGAGTACAATAAGAGATGCACAAAAACCAACACTCCCCCATGACTCACGGGTGTAGTGCACATGTGCGAGCAGAGACACAGTCAACAACCAAATTCCCCCAGGCCAAGCAGAGAAGCAAGCAGGGATAGAAAGAGTTACTCACGGATGCATGCCCACTGAACTCATAGCTTTCTTGAACGAGTCGCGCTTCAGTGCCTTGGTCAAGAAGTCAGCCAACTGCCATGTTGTCTCAACCCACACAATGCTGCTGCTGCTGTCATGGAACAACGAACGTACAGAGTGATACTCAACATTGATATGATTTGTGCGTGTGTGATGCATGCCGTCATTATCGGCGATGGCCATGGGGCTCTCATTGTCAAAGTGCAACGTGATGGATGCGATGGCTTGACGCAACTCGGACAACAGACAACGCAACCACACATGCTCACACGCGCCTGAGCCAAGAGCAACGTACTCAGCCTCAGCAGTGTTACGTGCAACGCATCCCTGCGTGCCACTGTGCCAAGAAACAGTTGTGCCGCCAATCAGAAAGATCCAGCCTGTGCGACTCTTACCGTCCGGACTACCGGCCCAGTCAATATCGATGTAGCCCACCGCGACAACAGACGGCTGACGGCGGAACATGAGACCTCACCGAGGAGTCGAGACAACATAGCGCAATACTCAGATCACGGCCTCGTCGTGGAGGTGACGCGGCTCCTGAGAGAACTGGGCCAAGAGGTTGACGGCGAACGCGATGTCTAGGCGCGTCATCGTTGCCAGGAACATCAGTGACTCGATGACTCGCAGGTATGTGGTCACGTCAATTGGCTCCCCCACAACGGTTGGGTCAGGATTCTTTAGCTTCGCCTGGCCATCGGGTGACATGGGTGAGGATGCGCTCGTCATGAGTGGCAGATCCTTCACAAAGCGGGTGGACAGTATCTGCACATAGGCGGCCTGGTGGATGTGCAGGACGCCCTGGGAGCCATCATTCTTGACCCGCATAGTGCGGACGGCGTCGGCCATAGTACGGTTCCATCGTTTGGAGACACCGTTCTTAGTGGGTGTGTAAGGCGCGGACGTTTCATGGCGAATTCCGCGAGAGGCGAGAAAGGTCGCGGCCTCACCCAGGTACTCACCACCACAATCGGAGCAAAAGCGACGGAGAGAGCGGCCGCACTTGCGCTCCGCAAGGACAAGCCAGTCCTAGATGGCGTGGGCGACATCGCTCTTCTGCCGAAGGCAGAAGACCCAGTGGTAGCGAGAAAAGTCGTCAGTGAGAGTGAGGACGTAGCGACCACGCTCACTGACGGACTCGGTGGGAAGAGGACCTATGACGTTAGAATGGACAAGGTCAAGGGGGGAAGACGCACGGGATGAAGACAAGGGATACGTGGACCGATGCATCTTCGCTGAGCGCAGTCAATGCACTCCGTTGGGCACGGGAGGGGAAAAGTCTCCGGGTCAAGGCCCTTAGGCGACGAGGTGCGGAGCATGCTGTCTACGGCGGCTGAGTGGACGTGGTAGAGGCTACGGTGTAAGAGGCGAGTGTGTTGAGGAGAAAGCGTACTGGTGACAAACACATGGCCTGTGGCGGCCAACGGGGTGGAGAGGGAAGGAGAGGAGGAGAGGCGAGGTACATGCCACAAGTTGCCACGGGCGGATGGCATGCAGCACAACAAGGCCCAATGGACACAACGACACAATGCCAACACCACGCGAGTGCACAATATCCATGCTCATGCCGTCAAGGGCAGTGACGGACAGAAGGCTGAGTTGAAGACCAGGGACGAAGAGGACATCAATCAGAAAGACGTCACCGAAGGGACCACGAAAAAGAACGACGTCAACACCATGGACAGGCAACACCTGGCCGGAGCCTGTCCGGACACCGGAAACATCACCTACAGGACCGAGCATACTAAAGGCCTCACGATAGGCCTTCATGTGATGCGTGGCCCCGGAGTCGATGATATAGGTCTCAACAGGGTCTTGGACCGGGTTCGCAAGATCACTAACAGTCACATGGCAACAAGCAAGGGACACGGACACGGTGGAAGGAAGTGCAAATCGAGACTGCCAGTCTTCAAGCCAAGCAACGTCGTCCTGGGAGGGGGAAGCGGAGACTATGAGAGACGATGAGACAGACAAGGAAACGGGGCACGACCGTAGCTCAGTCTCAGTCATACAGGGCTGGACAGGATAGCAGGAAGTGATGCAACTCGCACTTCCGTGGGGAGGAGGGCCAGGCAGGCCGAGCTGGAGCGCGATGAACTACTCTAGCTGGCGCTCACGGGAGGATGGCCCGGGAGTGTAGACGGAGTGCGGGACGATGGCGCCAGAGCCCGGGTAGAAGGAGGACTGCGCCGGCGGCGACGGCTGCAACGTTGGTGTCGGTGGGACCGGCGAAGCAACCGTAGTGGTGGAGCTACTGGACGAGGCGGAGGTGTCAGAGCCGGCGACAGTCACGGCGGCAGAGGCGAGACGGTGCTCGTGCTGGCAACGCATGGTGGCGATGACACGGGCCTCATCCGTCGGTAGGGGGCACGTATACCACCCGTGCCCGGGCTGGCCACAGTTGTGGCAGACCAAGCCGCCAGTGCTGGACCCAGTAGACGACTACTATTGCTGCTGTTGCTGACCTTTGCCTTTCTTATTCCGACGCTTCTTCTTCCCCGACGAGGATGAGTACTTGCGGCGGGGGAGGCAACGGCCACGGAGGGGACGGCAGGGGAGACGACGGTAGGGGAGGCGACGGCCTCCGTGCGCTGGAGTCGGGAGTCCAGACGGGCTTCCTCAATGCGGAGGAAGAGCTCGTACGCACAAGGCATGAGGCTGCCTTGGGCCGCCATGGTGGAGCGAACATCGTGAGGATAGTGGACGAAGACGTCCACGTATGCTTCGGTGGCACCTCGCTTGATGGTGAGGAGCACGGCCAGAGGGGGTGGGGCAGCAGTCCCAATGCGACAAAGGATGTCCTCCGCCCCCTGCCAGTAGGAGGTAACCGTCTCGGTGTCCCCCATGTGCAGGGAATTGAACTCCAATTGAACTCCCGCAACAGGTGGCTAGTCTCAGCGTCGCTGGACAGGCGATGGGGACGAGTGAGAACGAGCCACGCGGCCGCAGGGTCTGGGGTGGCGCCAGCGGTCAAGTCGTCCAAGAAGGGCTCGAGGGCGAGGCAGGAAGCCGGAGGGGCAACAGGGACAAGAGCCCGGCAAGCACGACCAACGTCATACAGCTGGTCGGCCAGAGTGGCATCATACGGCAAGGTGTAGTATGCCCACAGGCCCTCACCCTGCGCCCAGATGCGAAAGCTGAGCTCCCAGCTCTGGAAGTGCTCGCCGGCCTGAAGCAGCGGCGACGGCGTCTCAAAGTCCTTTTGCCTACTGCCGTCACCCAGAGTGGGACCAAGGACGGAGGTCACTGTCTGCCGCTGGCGTAGAGTTTGCTGTTGCGCCACGTATTGTGTGGCAGCAGACACAGCTGGGCTGGCGTGCCCTGGAGGGGGGAAGGATGGAGGTGCATTGGGGGTAGACTGGGAGACTAACGGTTGCAGTGCCGCAAGCTACTGCGTCAGGGCGGCGAGCTGTTGTTGAAGAGTAGCGAGGGGGTCAGGGTTGTCGCCAACGATGTCAGAGGACTGCTGGCGCCACTGCTCCTACTACTGCTACTGCTGCTGCTTGCGCTGTTGCTACTTCTCCTGCTGCTGCTGCTGCTCCTACTTCTCCAGCTGTTCCTGTTGCTCTTGCTACTGTTGCTTTTGCTTCTAGTGGTGGTGGTGGTGCTGCTGTTGCTGTTCTTACTTCTACTATTGTTCTTGCTGTCGCTATTGCTGCCGCACTGCTGCTGCTGCTGCCGCTTTGCTGCTGCTTCTACTACTGCTATAGCCTCTAGAAGAAAGGGGGGGTGGGGGTCCACCCAACAGAGGAGGATCCCTCCCCAGTGGGGCTACCAGCCATGGTGCGATGCACTTTGTTTTGTTTCTTTTTCTCTGTGGAGTGCTGACGTTAGCAGTGCCGTCTGCTGAGGGCGATGGATGTCTTGCCCACCCTTAGGATTACTTCCCCCTTCCCTTGACCCCTTCTTTGGTTTTTTCTGTGAGTTGATGATGTCAGTAGTGACGTCAGTAGTGAAATCACCAACAGGATGTTGACCTCAGTAGTGGTGGTTGTTGGGGCCGCTGCTGTAGCTGCAGTTGCTGCTGCTGCTACTACTGTTGTTGCTACTGTTGCTAGTGCTGCTACTATTGCTGCTGCTGCGGCTGCTACTACAGTTGGTGCTGCTGCTGCTGTTGTTGCTACTGCTGCTGTAACTGTTGCTGCTGCTGCCGCTGCTGCTGCTACGGCTGCGACTGCTGCTACTACAGCTGTTGTTGCTGCTGCTGCTACTGCCACTGCTCGCTGCTGTTGCCTGCTGCTGCAAGCTGTTGCTGCTACGTGCTGGTGCAAGTAACTGCACCTTGGTGACGTTACCGCGTGCGTTGTCGCCCACAGGTGTTGGACGCGGCCTGCCGCTCACCTCCTCGCGTCACATGTGGGGGTCAGTGCTGCCGAAAAAATCTTCGCAGGATTTTCCCCTCGCCCAGTGGCTGTGGGAAAAAATCTGACGCCGCCACCAGGCGGGTCAATGCTGCCAGAAAAAAATCGACAGCATTTCCCGTGCATTGGCGCGTATGGGGGTCCACCGGCGTTATCTGACACTTGTACGCAAGTCTTCTGCAGTTGCTGCTACGCTCTGGCTCTGGTACCAAGCTAGAAACCTAGGCAGCAGGTTGGGGTAGCATGCGTTGTCGATGCAGCGTGCAGGCTTCCACACTTGTTGCTTAAGTCTGTTGCCCCATCAGTCTGCTCCTCTAGAGACTAAGTGTGGAAGCTCTGGGTTTGTTACTCTGAAATGCGCGCGCCAGTGTTAGTACCAGAAAGCAGCTGAAAACTGAAAGTAACTGATTAGCAATGAAGAATGAGCAACAATGGGAGACCCCTCCAAGTTCTAGCTCCCTCCCACTAGTGTAGAACTTGTCACTCAACTAACCAGCCAATTAGAAAATAGTGCTAGACCTATTTTCTGGCAGGCGAGGTTTCCTCGGTGAGCCCTGCCAGACGCCCGATAGCCCAAAACCCGCGTGTCGTCTGTTTTGCTTGAAAACTGGACCATACCACAATATCGATGCTGCAAACGCAGTCATGTGGTCAGAATCAACTAGAAAAATAGCTACAAGAAGTTATGGCTGCACAAACCCAGGCAGTGCCTATGACAGTCGACGATGCCAAACAGGACCATACAACAGGAGACATGGACTCTAGGCATCGCATGATGCTGCAGACGCAATGCCACAGCCAGACACAGCGCTAGGTGCATGCAGACAGCATCTGCGGTGGCAGTGACCGTCGGCGGCCCGACCACCGAGGAGGCTTACCGATGGAGGTGAGCCCATTGCCAGAGGAGGAGGCTCCAGCGATGGGTGAATGGGCATCAGCGTACGTCGTCTCCACAGAGCGACACTCCAGTGGCGTCAAGTCTCGCCGTCAGTCATCTACACGCTGATGTACACAAGCCGGGAGGACACAAGAGAGTACAATGAGAGATGCACGAAAACCAACAGAGACATGGACCCTAGGTAGAGCATGACGCTGCAGAGGCAACGGCACAGCCAGAACCAGCGCTGGGAGCATGCAGACAGTAACTGCGGTGGCAGTGGCCGCCAGCGGCCTGACCGCCCAGGAGGGTTGCCGATGGAGCTGAGCACGTTGCCGGAGGGAAGAGGCTCGAGCGAATTGCGATTAGGCCTCAGCGTGCGTTGGCTCCACCGGACGATACTCCAGCAGCGGTGAGTCTCGCCGTCAGTCATCTGCACGCCGATGTACACAAGCAGGGAGGACACAACAGAGCACTACGAAAGGTGCGCAAAAACCAACATGCTTTTGCATTGTGTGTCCACCATTTGATATTGGATGCATGCATGTAACCAGTCGCAGTGTCCGACTTGTGAGCCTGCACGTCTAGGTTCAGACGGCGTAGCGTTTTGACATGTCTGCGCAGAGTTACGGCCAGAACAGTGGTTTTAGGACAGATATTGCACTGTCGTGTGTGACACCCGCCATGCGCCGCGGCAGGTATTTATGCCATGGACCTGTCATTTGTCATTTGTCTCTGCAAATGATATTGAAGCATTCTGACACTTTGCCTTATGTCTCCTAGCCAGACCCTTGCCGTTGTGTGCATGACTTGTGACTGTCGTCATCGTCTGACCAGGCACTGACGCCTATTCGGCGGCTGCGTTGCTAGGAAGCTTCCACGAATCTTCTCAACAGTAAACTGTACAGGTCGACAGGAACATCACAAAGCACAACACCTACGTGCATAAAACACTCCTCACAAGGAGATGTACTAATTAGTACATGAAAGTGATTTTCTCTCGTTCTTGTTTTAGCGATAACTCCTCTCTTAATCTAAATAAACGACTCCCATGAATTCACGGCGTTTTGTGGAGCTTAAAAACATGGAAGTGTGTGCTAGATAACTTGGAATCATAAAAATCCTTGACTATGAGATCGAAGCTAAAATGTGATTTCAATTCTTTGGTATCTTGGTTTTTCCAACCTCAAATTTTGAGATTGAGAATCTCGTTCCTAATCTCAAAATTTTCGAGATAAGATCAAGGTGTCCACAATATCTCGAATACCATGCGTGGTTGAGTGGTCACCGTAAGGTGTACGAGTGGCCGGGGAAGACTCACATCACAACATGAGCAACATTGTGGGTATACCCCATTGCCACTCACCCAACCACGGAAAGGGGCCAATAGAGGGGCACCCGTTTGCACTAACAGTCACATCTCACTCACCCTGAAGAGTTCCATCATTGTTTACCTCCAAGTCCATGGCTTGCACTTGTTGGTAAAGCAAGGTTATGATCTTACCTACACTCTGACTTCCCTCTCCTTCCTGCTTACAGAGCATGTTGTATTTTGCAATGACCTCAGCAATACGTGGCGGCCGGATGGACTGGTGTGAGGTAGTGCATAACACATGATAGCAGAACACACCGTCACACACACAACCCATGCCTCTTTAGATTGAAACATAGCTTCCCTCGCAGATTCCTTAGTTTCTTGAACCCTTCACACGATTGCTGTGCAAGCAAGTTTTTGGAAAGTGGACTAGTTTTGTGAACGAAGTGAAAGGTACATTCACTTGACTACCTAGAGTTGCGCATACATGATGTCAGCAAAGTTGTCCACCAGCCCAGGTGTGCACCAATGGCTGCAGTCCCTGTCCCCACCACCATACACGCCGACATGTGCGTCTGGTCGCCACATAGCCAACTTTGTGACATCGATGCGCTTGAACCACGGGGCGCCCACCAAGGCAGCAAGCTGGGCCGCCCGGGTCTTCCCAGCCTTGCTCTTCTGAAGAATGTACTGGAATTGTGCTGCTGAGAAGGGACTGGTGGCCGATGAGCATGTGGACTTGCCGTCCACGAAAGCAGATTCGTAGTGGTTGGGCGAGGCTGTGAGGTAAAAGGAACGGCCGTTGAATCTGAACTTTGTTGAGAAGAGGAAGTTGCGCACAGTGCCGAGGCTCTGTCTGATGGCTTCTCCTGGAGTCTTCGTCACCGTGACTCCATTCACTCTGTAGATCCGCTTGGTCACAGGCGCCTGCGTCCGAGCCAAAAACAAACATGCCCCTCGCGCTTGATACAGTAGCAGCTGAGGAGGTGCCATGACTTGGCAGGTGAAGGAGGAGACTGACAAAGAGACTTCTCACCAATGAACTGCACAGGCAAGGGTCTCTCATAGTTCGCACTCTTGTGCTCAAACCGTTTGCTCATTGCCTCCCCTATGCAACATGCGTATCCATGTGTGTGCATGTGCATGTGTGTGTGTACATGCACGTACATGCTTATGTGCATGTACATCCGCATATGAATTTCATTGTTGAAGTGCGAATGCAGGTGCATGCAAACATGCATGTCCATGTTGCCGAGGGGGGAAAAAAAAAAATCAAGATAGCCGACTTCATATGCTTCACCGCCCCAGTCTCAGGAATGACCCAGGACAGTCAACGGACTTCAGTCTGGTGTTCCTCCTCACCCATCAATGCTGCATCCCAGGGTCATCCAGCAAAGACCCAACAGAAAGTGAATGGCACATCCACAACAGCAGTCACGTGATCAGCATGTGCTTCAAAGGCAGCGCCATGAATGGGCTCACATTCTCAAACCATGCGCCATGCGACAGCACGAGCAGGTCAATGTTCGGCACGAGGCTGCCCCAGCGGCTGTCCACCTTGTCCAAATCCACCACCCACGTGCTTGAGCTCGACTTGCTGCCAGCCTGCCCATGGGTGCATAGGAAAGAACATGGAGATTCAAGAGTCCACGAATTTTTAAGACAGTCTGTTTCTGTGAAAGGACGGAGGAATCAGCTGTTTGCTGGCGGACTGCCCTCCCAGGGGAGAGGTGTGCAGAGACGAGGTGTTGGCGAGCGTGCCAGGACGCCTAGAGCAGGTCTTGCAGTGACTGGGAGAGAATAGATGCTGCAGTCTCCACAACGAGCACTGCCATCCTAGGGATAACCTGAAGACGACAATGAAGACAGCATCCTCCAGACTGTGGGTTTTAATTGTTTTTCCCCCTTTTTGCTGGGGCCCCACGGTTGCACGGCCCCATTCATCACATCACGACTGAATGCGCCTAATACTGCGTTGATTTGCATGGCAATTCGCAACCTGTGCTCTGATTCTCTACTCCATGGGTGCAAACAGCGATGCCTGCGCCTGACGGGCACCCCGGCCTGAACCTCGTTGCCTGTTGAGACTGGTGGCTTGAGCAGCTTCAACCAGACTCGTGAATGTTGGTTGCATCAGACTACTGGTGCCCAGGTGGATGTTCTGTCCTCTTTTCGCTTGGCGGTTGCTGGAGACCAACCAATCCATGCAACATATCCGAGGGGCACGACAGAAGCAGGGGAACATGTTTCGGCAACAGCATGGGAAGCATGCGAGAGCAAAAGCATGGGACACATGGCAGAGCACAAGCAGGGGAAACACGTGGATGATGGAACATTGGAAGCACAAAGCAGGGTTTGGGGATGGGTTTGGGGACCCCTCCTCAAGGCAGCCAACTCCGCCATGTCAAAGGGGGACGCACGGCGGGATGCCGGTGGAAGGCAAGGAAGAGCTGGCCAGCTTCCCATGAGAAGAGACCACAAGCACTTAGGCAGTGCTTGTGGTCTGCCAGCCCAGGTTCAACCTTGCTTAGTACAAACTCAGTGCAGTCTGAGCCGACAGACTGCTGCAACCAGGGCAGCGCACGACAGAGGCATGTTTCATCCAGGCCATAGGAGACGTCTGGTGGCTGTGAAGTGAGCTTCTTCGAGCTGGCGAGAATGCAGCACCAATTTGGTTCACTCATGCTATTGACCTGGACACATCAATCTTTGGGCCCCACCTGCTCTCTCATGCAGGACGGCAGAGCAGGAAGAAGATGCGCTATCAATGGCCAATCTGGGCAGTCAGACCCTTCATCACTCGTCTTTCTATCTTTTCATGTTGTGGGCATGTCTGCAGCACCCACACATGCACACCCACACCCACCCACACACACACACACACACACACACACACACACACACACACACACACACACACACGCACAGATGCACGCACGCATGCATGCAAGCACGCATGCATTCATGCTCTTCCGCATGCAAGCAAGCACACACACACACATGCACACATGGGCACACCCACACATGCGTCCACGAATGCACATACAGACGGATGCACGGACACATGCATGGATGCACGCATGCATGCACACATGCACGCACACACACAGGCACTCATGCATGCATGCACACACACACGCATGCATGCAAGCATGCACCCACACACGCGCGCACAGACACACGCAGGCACGCACGCAAGCACGAACACACATGCTCGCACACACACATGCACACACGCACGCAGACATGCACACACATGTGCACGCATGCACACACGCACGCACACACACACACACGCACGCACGTACACACGCATGCACACGCGCACCCACGCACCCACGCACGCACGCACACACACACGCATGCACGCAGACATGCAGACACGCACGCACGCGCACACGCACGCACGCACGCACGCACGCACGCACGCACGCGCGCACACACGCGCGCATGCATGCACGCATGCACGCATGCACGCACACATGCATGCACGCACGCACGCACGCACGCACGCACGCACACACGCACGCATGCACGCACACACGCACACGCACA
>SZWC01001167.1:92645-108027 GCA_023375785.1 Penium margaritaceum | reverse complement strand
AATTTGGCTAAGTCTGGAACGCTGAATATAAAGAACAAGGAGAGAGTACAAATGAGCCCCTAGCGGGCTTAAGTAGGGGCGCCGGCAGCTAGCCGCACCGGGCCCCGTCACCCCCGCTGAGCCGAAACGGGTCAGCGGGGAGAACGCACTGCGTACACCATGATAACAATAACGGTGGTCTCCTCGAGGCACCGGAACAGCTCTCCGAGTACCCGGGTCTCGACCACCGAGAAAATAGGAACAGTGCCAGAAAATCTCAGAATCAGCGTCCAGTCATCACAGACGGCTTTCCGAACATCGGAAGCCCCACAATAGCCATCGGGTCTCCTCGTCGCACCAGTACAGTCAACCGGGTGCGCGGGTCTGAACCCACCGAGAAAACTCTCCTACCTCCTGACAAGCCCACACGGCTGCCGGAACGCAACGACCGCGTCTCGCCGGCGCTGTCGTAGGTGCTGAAGAAGTCTCGGTGCAGTCCGGAGGCCCGTCGTGTCGTCACGCTCTCCTCTGCCATATACCCCGAAAGTGGGTATATCGGTAAACTCGCAGTGTCGGTCGTGACGGGTGGAAGCCACAAACCAACACATCTCTTATGAATCACAACATGTGACCCGAAAGGGAAGGAAGTTAAGGGCATAAGGCAGGGGGTGAGGAGGCAAGAGTGTACACACGCGCTTGTCACTCTTTGCTTTATGGAGATGAGGGAACACAGAGATACTCTCAGCAATGGTCTTTGTGAGAGGGGTGCATTGCGAGGAACATGATGGGCGGTGCTAGGAAAGATGGACTGTGCGATGAAGCGCTTGGTAATGGAGAAGTTGGTCGAACCAAGTGAGCGAGAGGGAGGGAGACCTACTCCTCCCTGTGGAGCCAGACGTGCATGCATTTGCGCAACACATCTGCCAAGATAACAGAAAAGAGCGCCAAAGACTCTAGCAGCTCCGAGAGAGAAAGGAAAACCGGACGAGCCAGACTTGAAAACCGGACGAGTCAGTCTTGAAAACCGGACGAGCTTCTTGGTTCTCCGAATGACAGTCCAGAAGTAGAACATGCTTGATGAAGATCCTGCCTTAGTCAAACTGAGAAACAACAAATGCAAGATCACCGAGAAAATTGCCCTAGGAGCTAGCCCACGAGAAAACTCATCTGAACACATGAGAGCAGGGAAGATGAAGTTGGGAACTGTCAGAGCATTGCCGGCTACCATAGAGGACCTCAGGTGAGTGGCGTCAAGATCAGAAGTCGACGGAATGGGCGCAACAACACCCCTCCCATGTCCCATAGGCACCACACGGCATAATCAAAGAAGGGGCACAAGCACAAGGCCACAAGGAGCCACAACAATACAAGGGACAGAGACCACGGAGGTGAGAAGATGCGTGGAAGCTTCCTAGCGACACAGCCGCCGGCTAGGCGTCAATGCCAGGTCAGACGGTGACGACACTCACAAGTCGTGCACACAACGGCAATGGTCTTGCTAGAACACACAAGGCAAAGTGTCAGAATGCTTCAATACCATTTGCAGAGAGATGACAAATGACAAGTCCATGGCATAAGTACCTGCCGCGGCGCACAGCGGGTGTCGCACGCGGCAGCACAAGATCTGTCCTAAAACCGGCTCAAAACCACTGTTTTGGCCGTAACTCTGCGCAGACATCTCATAATGCTACGCCGTCTGAACCTAGACGTGCAAAATCACAAGCCGAACCCTATGACTGGTCACATGCCTGTAATGCAAATCGGGCCCACGGCCAGTCCACCAATAAACTCTTGCGTCCTACAGAAAACCTGCAAGAGGTCCCGGGAACGTCCACAACTCTGGAACGGTCGTCGGTCAGCTCCAAGCTGGTAGTCCACCACCAGACGAGGCACCGGTACCGCCAAGGTCCGCATCAGGGATCTTCACGAGTATGGACACGGCCATGTGGTCACAATAAACTGTACAGGTCGACAGGAACGTCACAAATCACAACACTCCCCCATGACCCGATGGTACACATGTCCATACACGTGCAGCACTAAAACGAGTACAACAACGAGTGCAAAGACAGATGTGACACGGACACAGACACACCCCACACTCAACCACTCTCAGGCAAGGGACAAAGCCCAAGAAAACGAATGGCCACCAGAAATTTTTCGCGTGCTAGTGCCATCGTCAAGAAGTCAGCACGCTGCATGTCAGTGCCAACCCATATGACGGAGATTACGTGTCGTTCCACCATATCACGCACAAAGTGATGCTCAACCGCAATGTGCTTTGTTTGAGCGTGAAAGACACCAGAGGTCTCCGCACTCGCAAGAGCACTCTGGTTGTCGCAACGAAGCACAATGGCAGGTACCGAGTGACCCGGCTCAAGGAACAGGCGCTGCAGTCAAACCGCCTCAGCAGCCCCTGCACCCAGAGCAACTTACTGTGCCTCCCATAAGCTACGTGCAATGCAACCCTGCTTCCCGCTGTGCCAGGACATAGCAGTCCCACCGAGCAGAAGTACGTAACCGGTGCAGCTGCGTCCATTTGGGCTGCAGGCCCAGTCGCTGTCAATGTAGCCATCAAGGACCACCGAACACTCCCGGTGAAAGCAGACTCTGAGGTATGGTGTAGAGACCACGTACCGCACCACTTGCACAGCCGCGTGAAGGGCTCTAGCGCGTGGAGCCTGCGAAAACCATGCAAGGAGGTTGATGGCAAAGGTGATGTCAGGACGTGTACTGGCCAGGTACGTTAGAGATCCGATGAGACGCAGGTACAAGGTCACATCCACTATCTCCCCCAGCAGTGTGGGATCGTTCACCTTCAGGGCATCATGCCCGTTAGGCATGAGAGGTGTGGAGGCCGTGGGCACTACACCGAGGAGGTCGCTGAAGCACTCCCCCACAACAGGTGCATATCGGGCCTGGTGCAGCAGTAGCGTCTGACGTCAGCGGTCTCGCACAATCTCCATGCCAAGGAACACCGCTAAGCTAGAAAACCTAGGCAGCAGGTTGGAGCAGCAGCGTTGTTGATGCAGCGTGCGGGCTTCCACTCTCGTTGCTTAAGTCAGCTACCCCCTCAGTCTGCTGCTCTAGAGTCTAATTCTGGAAGCTCTGGGTTTGTTACTCATAAACGCGCACGCCAGTGTTAGCGCCAGAAAGCAGCTGAAAACTGAGATTGACTCATTAGGAATGAAGAATAAGCAACAATGGGAGACCCCTCCAAGTTCTAGCTCCCCCCACTAGTGTAGAACTTGTTACTCAGCTAACCATCCAATCAGAAGATAGTCCTAGACCTATTTTCGAGCAGGCAGGGTTTTCTCGGTGAGCCCTGCCAGACGCCCGACAGCCCAAAACCCGGGCATCGTCTGTTTTGCCTAAAAACTGGAACATACCATAACACTGACGCTGCGAACGCAGTCGTGCAGTCAGAATCAGCTAGAAAAATAGCAGCAAAGAGTTATGGTTGTCCGAACCCGGGCAGTGCCTGTGACAGTCAGTGACGCCTAACAGGGCCACACAGCAGGAGACATGGACCCTAGGTACAACATGACGCTGCAGATGCAATGCCATAACCAGGAACCGAGCTGGGTGCACGGAAACAGCATCTGTAGTAGCAGTGACCGCCAGCGGCTCCACCGCCGAGGAGGCCTGCCGATGGAGCTGAGCACATCGCCGGAGGGAGGAGGCTCCGGCGAACGGTGCGTAGGCCTCAGCGCGCGTCGGCTCCACCGAGCGACACTCCAACAGCGTCGAGTCTCGCTGTCAGTCATCTGCATGCCGATGTACACAAGCCAGGAAGATACAACAGAGTACAATGAGAGATGCGCGAAAACCAACACTCCCCCATGACTCACAGGCACAGTGTACATGTGCGGGCAAAGACATAGTCAATGACCAGACTCCCCCAGGCCACGCAGAGATGCAAGCAGGGACAAAGAGAGCCACTCACGGACGCACGCCGACCGAACTCATAGCCTTTTTGAAACGATTCACGCTTCAGTGCCATGGTCAAGAAGTCAGCCAACTGTCGTGCTGTCTCAACCCACACGATGCTAATGCTACCGTCATGCAATAACGAACGCACATAGTGATACTCAACGTTGATGTGCTTTGTGTGTGTGTGTGATGTACACTGTCATTGTCGGCGATGGCCATGGCACTCTCATTGTCACAATGCAACGTGATGGATGCAATAGCGTGACACAACTCGGACAACAAACGACGTAGCCACACACTCTCACACACGCCTGAGCCAAGAGCCACGTACTCAGCCTCAGCAGTGCTGCGTGCAATGCACCCCTGCTTGCCACTGCGCCAGGACACAGCTGTGCCGCCAATCAGAAAGATCCAGCCTATGCGACTGTTACCGTCCGGACTGCCGGCCCAGTCACTGTCGGTGTAGCCCACCGCGACCACAGACGGCTGACGGTGGAATATGAGACCTCGCCGAGGAGTCGAGATGACATAGCTTAGTACTCGGATTGTGGCCTCGTAGTGGAGGTGACGCGGCTCCCGAGAGAACTGGACTTGGAGGTTGACGGCTAACGCGATGTCTGGGCGTGTCGTCGTCGCCAGGAACATCAGTGACCCGATGACTCGTAGGTGCGTGGTCACGTCAACTGGCTCCCCCAAAACAATTGGGTCAGGACTCTTCAGCTTCACCTAGCCATCGGGTGACATGGGTGAGGATGCGCTCGGCACGAGTGGCATGTCCTCCGCAAAGCGAGTGGACAGAGTTTTCACGTAGGCGGCCTGGTGGATGTGCAGGATGCCCTGAGAGCAATCATGCTCGAGCTCCATGCCCAGGAAGACTCTGGCAGATCCGAGATCCTTCATCTGGTAGGCGGCATGCAGCAAGTCCTTGATATGCTGGATGGCAGCCATGTCTGGCGATGCAATGAGGAGATCGTCGATGTAAACCAGAACAACGGTGAAAGTCTGGCCTCGCGGACTGACAAACAGTGCGGGGCTAGCGATGCTGCACTGGAGCCCGCCACGAAGGAGCATGCTGCTGATCTCTTGGTTCCAGCACCAAGGCGACTGCTTCAGGCCCTAGAGGGTCTTACGCAGTCGCTAGACTCTCCCAGTGCCGTCGTCGAAGCCTGGGGGCTACACCATGTAGAGCTCCTCACCCTCCAGTGAGCCATGGAGAAACGCGCTGCTCACATCCATCTGATGCAGCTCCCACCCATGCTGGGTGACCAGGCTGAAGAGCGCCCGGCTAGTGGAGAACCGGCCAACTAGGGCAAAGATCTGGTCGTAGTCGACCCGAGGAATCTGGGCAAACCCCTTGGCTGTAAGGCAGGCCTTGTACTTGTCCAAGGACCCGTCGGGCTTCCACTTGCCCGGAAAGACCCACTTGGCGCCGATGGCCTTCCGACTTGTAGGAAGGTCGACGAGTTCCTACACATGGTGCTGTCGGATAGCAACGAGCTCATCGGCGTAGGCAGCGTCCCAGTGTACGGCCTCAGGAGAGGCTCGTGCCTCGCGCAGGGTGGCTAGGTCCTCCGGGCATGCTGTGGAACGGACTGAGAGAGCGTGTGCATCTCGAGCCCCACGTGGGATGCGCGCGAGTGCAGCCACGACAGCGTGTCGATGCTCGTAATGAAGCATGGCGTAGCCCATTGTGGAGCCCGGGTGAAGGTTTGCAATGATGGCCGAGGTGGTCAAGCTGAGGCCTTGGTGCTAGGGTCTCCACTCACGACCGTGGGAGTGGAGGAGACACGTGGAGCCACGGGGGGTCGAGGTGCCACGGAGCGTGGTGCGACAGACTGCGCTCTCACCGACGGTCTGGGTCGGAGGCTGCCGCCTGGGCCACGTGTGTGGCGTGGCAGGGCAGGAGATGGCACGGAGTCCGACGGGCCAATGGAGGCACACGGGGTTGCTGGTCTGAAGGGGCCCACGGATGCAACTGGGGCAGCTAGCCAGGATGGGCCAGCGGACGTGACTGGAGCTACTTGCCCATAAGGGCCAGCGGACACAACTGGGGCTGCTCACCCGGAGGGACTCGCGGACACGTCTTGGGCTGCCGGCCCGGAGGGGCCAGCGGACGCGTCTGGGGCTGTCGACTCGGAGAGACCAACGGACACGACTGGGGCCGTGGGCCCGGAGGGACTAGCAGATGCGACTAGGGCTGCCGGCTCAGAGGGACCAGTGGACACGACTGGGGCTGCCGGCTTAGAGGGACTAGAGGAACCGACTGGGGCTGCCGGCTCAGACGGACCAGCGGACGCGACTGGGGCTGCTGGCCCGGAGGGACCAGCGGAGGCAACTAGGGCTGCTGGCCCGGAGGGACCAGCGGACACGATTGGGTCTGTATCACCCGAAAGCGGCAGGACGGAGGGCGGACTCACTCCCCCACACGACGGGATAGTCACGGACGAGCCGAAGCGAATGAGGTCGCGAGAAAACAGGTCCTCGAAGAAGAGGGCATCCCGGGTATCGACGATGCAGTGCCGGGAATGATCCCAGAAGAACCAGGCCTTGGATTGACGAGAGACACCGAGGAAGGTGCAGGGACGTCCGCGGGGGGTGAGCTTGCCGTCCTACTACAGGACGGGGAGCCACACAACGGCCACACAGCCCCAGACGCGAGCCGGGCGGAGGTCAGCGAGCTGACTGCACCAATGCTGGTAAGGCGTGGACTTGCGGGGAAGGGGACCGTGGGGAATCCGATTCAAGACCCAGGTCATGTAGGCCATGGCTTCAAAATAGAAGCCATCGGAGAGACCGAACTCGACCCGCATGGTGCGGACGGCGTCGGCCATGGTACGATTCCACCGCTCGGAGACACCGTTCTAGGCGGGCGTGTAGGGCGTGGAGGTCTCATGGTGGATGTCGCGTGAGGCAAGAAAGATCGTGGCCTCACCAATGTACTCACCACCACAATCGGAGCGAAAGTGGCGAAGAGAGCGGCTACACTCGCGCTCCGCCACGACAAGCCAGTCCTGGATGGTGCGGGCGACATCGCTCTTGTGCCGAAGGCAGAAGACCCAGCGGTAGCGAGAGTAGTCGTCAGTGAGGGTGAGGACATAACAACCGTGCTCGCTGAAAGACTCAGTGGGGAGAGGGCCCATGACGTCCGAATGGACAAGGTCAAGAGGGGCGGACGCACGGGAGGAAGACAAAGGGTACGTGGAGTGGTGCATCTTCCCCTGAGCGCAGTCAATGCACTCAGTGGGGCACAGGAGGGGGAAAATCTCCGTGTCAAGGCCCTTAGCCGGCTGGGTACGGAGCATGCTGTCTAGGGCGGCAGAGTGGAGGTGGCAAAGGCGGCGGTGCAAAAGACGAGTGTGCGAAGGAGAAAGCATGTTGGTGACAAACACATGGCCTGTGGCGGCCGACAGGGAGGAGACGGAAGGGGAGGAGGAAAGACGGGGCACATGCCACAGGTTGCCACGGGCGGCGGCGTGCTGTACTACGAGACCAGACGGACGCAGCGACACAGTGCCAACACCGTGCGAGTGCACAACTTCCATGCTCATGCGGATAAGGGCAGTGACGGACAGGAGGCTAAGCTCGAGACCAGGGACGAAGAGGACATCGGCCAGAATGACGTCACCGGCAGGACCACGAAAACGAACAATGCCAACACCACGGACACGCAACACCTGTCCAGAGCCGGTCCGGACACCGGAGACATTGCCTACAGGACCAAGCATACTCAAGGCCTCACGAGAGGCCGTCATGTGATGCGTGGTCCCGGATTCGATGATCCAGGTGTCAGCTGGGTCCTGGACCGGGGTCGCTAGATCGCTGATGGTCACATGGCAGCAAGCAAGGGACGCGGGCGCGGTGGAAGGAGGCGCGAACCGAGACTGCAAATCGTCAAGCCACACAACGTCATCAGAGGAAGGGGTAGAGGAGACCACGTGAGACGATGAGACAGACGAGGAAACAGGACACGACCGTAGATCGGTCTTAGTCATGCAAGGCTGGGCAGGAGAGTAGGAGGTGATGCAACTCGCACTTCCTTGGGGAGGAGGGTGCGTCAGGCCGAGCTAGAGCGCGATAAACTACTCCAGCTGACGCTCACGAGAGGACAGCCTGGGAGTGTAGACCTAGTGCGGAATGACGGCACCAGAGCCTGGGTAAGGGAGGGACAGCGCCGGTGACGGGAACAGAGGCGCCGACTGCTACTGATAGTACTGCTGCGGCGCGGGTGTCTATGGGACTGGCGACGCTGTCGGAGTGGCGGAGCTGGTGGATGAGGTCAAGGTGTCAAGGCCAGCGGCAGCAACAGCAATAGAGGCAATACGGCGCTCCCGCTGGCGTCGCATGGTGGCGATGACACGCGCCTCGTCCGTCAGGAGAGGGCATGTGTACCACCCGTGCCCGGGCTGGCCACAGTTGTGGTAGACCAAGCCACCACCGCTGGACCCGGCCGATGGCTGTTGCTGCTGCTGCTGCTGCGGCGGATCCTTGCCTTTCTTGTTCCAGTTCTTCTTCTTCTTCCCCGAAGACGAGGAGGTAGCTGCGGCGGGGGAAGCGACGGCCATGGAGGCAACAGCAGGGGAGGCGACGGCAGGGGATGCAAGAGCCTCTGTGCGATGGAGCTGGGACTCCAGACGAGCTTTCTCAATGCGGAGGAAGAGCTCATATGCCCGGGGCATGAGGGTGCCCTGGGCCGTCATGGTGGAGAGGACGTCCTGGGGGTAGTGCACGAAGATGTCTGCGTACGCGCTGGTGGCGCCGTGCTTGATGGTGAGGATCGCGGACAGAGGAGGAGGGGCAGATTTGCCGAGACGATGAAGGATGTCCTTTGCCCGCTGCCAGTAGGCAGTGACCGTCTCGGTCTCCCCCATGTGCAGGGAGTTGAACTCCCAGAGCAGATGGCTCGTTTCAGCATCGCTGGAAAGGCGATGGGGCCGGGTGAGGACGTGCCATGCGAATGCAGGGTCTTGGATGGCGCCAGTGGTGAAGTCGCCGAGGAAAGGCTCCAGGGCCAAGCGGGAAGCTGGAGGGGCGACTGGGACGAGGGCACAGACGGCGCGACCAGCATCATACAGCTAGTCGGCCTGGGCGGCGTCATAAGGGAGGGTGTAGTATGCCCACAGGCCCTTACCTTGCGCCCAGATCCGGAAGCCAAGCTCCCACCTCTGAAACTGCTTGCCGGCCTGAAGCGGCGGCGGCGGCGTCTCAAAGTCCTTCTGCCTGCGGCCGGTGCCCAGAGTGGGGCCAAGGACGGAGGTCACTATCTGTTGCTGACGCTGAGTCTGCTGCTATGCCAGGTAGTGCATGGCAAAAGACACAGCTGGGCTGGCGTGCCCTGGAGGGATGAACGATGGCGGCGCACTGGTGGCAGTCTGGGAGGCCAACGGCTGTAGCGCTGCGAGCTGCTGCGTGAAGGCAGCGAGGTGTTGCTGAAGAGTAGCAAGGGGGTCAGGGTTACCGCCAATGACACCAGTGGACTACTGCTTCTGCAGCAGCTGCTGTTGCTGCTACTACTGCTGCTACTGCTTCTTCTGTTGTTGTGGCAGGCTTACCAGCGGACACAGGCTCGGTCACAGGAGTACGCACAGGTACAGGATCATGGGTACCTGTAGGGTGCGAGGGAAAAGCCGAGGAAGAAGCCGGCTGTACTAGAGAGGTCTCTGGGCCGACAGCCATGATCACTGGGTCATCAAGGGCCGGAGACCGAGAAGTGGAGGGAGCTTGAACGGACACATCAGCCTGGCAAGAGGTGCTCGCATGCGCATACTCCCCCTTCTGTCAAGAAACCTCGCACGTAGGAACATGCGTGACGGACAGCGACGTGATCAATGTCAGATCACGGTAGGTGAGGGACTCAAAGAAGAGCTCTTCACGTGACTCAACGATGCAACGAGGAGCAGGATCCCAAAAACGCCAGGCCTTTGACCGTGGGGAGATGCATACGAAACACACAAGCAACCCCGCGGTGAGACCTTGGATCTCTGCTCGTCCTCGATGTACCACACAGAAGCCAAGGATTCCCAGACGCGAGCGAGGTGACGGTCAGCTTGATGGCTGAACCAGAGCTCATACGGTGTGAGTGGTTTGGAAGAGGACCGTGCACGAGGCGGTTCTAGACCCTCTTCATGTAGGCAAATCCTTCAAAGGCAAAGGACTGCGGGAGACCACACTCACACCGCATAACACAAACCTCATCCTCCATGATGTGATTCCAATGCTCAGAAACACCGTTCCGCTGAGGAATAGCAGGAGCGGAGACCTGGTCAAAGATCCCGTGCTCGGCAAAGAAGCTGTTCATCTCGCCAAGAAACTTGCCGCCACGATCCAAGCGAAGTGTATGCAACGTGTGGCGGGACTGATGCTCAGCCATCACTAGCTAGAGACAAACCGCAAGAGCGGTGTCACTCCTCTGGTGCACGCTGTAGACCCACGGCATCAAGGTGAAGTCATCAGTCAAGGTCAGGACGTATCGACCCCGATCGGACAGAGACTCGACAGGAAGAGAACCAAGGAAGTCCGAATGGACTAACTCAAGAGGGCGAAGTGTGCGAGAACGGGAGTCAGGATAGGTGCAACGATGCATTTTAACCTGAGCACATAAGAGACAGTCGGTCTTGGGCGGCTTTTTAAAAGAAGCCGCGTCAATACCGAGGGCGGGCTGTGTCCGAATGAGCTTTCACACATTGTCTGAGCCTACACAACACAGACGGCGATGAAGAAATTGATGGTGCTCAGGAGACAGAACGCCAGTGACAAAAACACAAGCTGAAGAGGAGGGGGAGCAAGGAGGAGAAGTCCGAAAGACACGCTATAGGTCATCGATAACAAAGGCACGAAGAAAAATGCTATGAGTGTCAATAGAAGTCACAGTCGCAAAGTCTGCAGTGTGCTCCACAGAGAGTCACATTGTAGCGGATTCGATGAAATCCTTGGCCAACTAGGCAAAAACCGCATGAGGTGCTTGAGGGTCCCCGACCCTCAAGCCATCCCGTCTAACCGCCCACAATCCCAGGTGACCCCGCTCAAGCCACGTGGGTCCTTCGACCGTTCGGCGTGGTACTGCCACGCTGCACTCCCCCTCGCTAGGAGTGAGAGCCGCCTCGGCATCTGCGGTAATCCCGACATGGGATTCAAGCCCTGGAGCTCTGATACCAATGTAGCGGATTTGACGAATCCTTGGCCAACTAGGCCAAAACCGCGGTGCTTGAGGGTCTCTGACCCTCAAGCCATCCCGTCTAACCGCCCATAGTCCCAGGTGACCCCGCTCGAGCCATGTGGCTCCTCCGACCAGTCGGCGTGGCACTGCCATGCTACACCCATCAATGTGCAGGCACATACAGCAAGCAAACTGAGCTTAAGGTCAGGCACAAACAGCACCTTGAAATGATACAGGGGGCTAGACGAACCATCGAAGCACATGACCCCAACACCCTGGACTGGCAAGGACTGACCAGAGCATGTGCGAACAAAACAAAGAGACGCAACAAGGCCAAGAATGAAAAAGTCACTACGACGATAGGTCATGTGATGAGTGGCACCGGAATCGATGATCCAAGTGCCACCAGAATCACGATTGGAGGACGTCACTGTACAATGAAATGGAATGGAACACTCGGCCTCAGACGGACGCTGGGCAGCAGGTGGGGAGGAACGACGCAGGGCATAGAGGTGAGACTCATGAATCCAGTGAGTACAGTCAGGCCCATTGTCATCACATGCCAGCTGTGTCCCTCCACACGAGTCATCCCAAGCCACAAGAACAGATGGACAGACAGTCTGTGAACCACCCGGCTGTGACAACACACTTGCACCTCCCTGAAAGCGAAGCTCCAGAAGGTTTCAGAGCTTAGCAATGGTACGGTCACGTCGGTTTGGGTCGTCGCTGCTCGCCGGTGGTGAAGCGGGAACTACTGCTACTGTGGTCGCCGCACGCCCGGAGGATGTGCTGCTCGACATAGAGCATAGTGCGTACGCAGCCTGAAGCCTGCGAGTAATCCGCGCCCAGTAGAGCGGCTGCTGGCACTTGATGTAACGATGAGCGCCTCCATAGATGTAGTAGTGAATAGAGCATCCACTGCTACTGCACGATGCCGGCTGCTGCTTTGACTGTTGTTGGCTCGAGCCGCGCCTCTGTCTCCCCTTCTTCCCCTGTGTTGCAGTCGCGACACCCAATGTCTGAGTCGGTGTAGTTGAGGTGGAAGAGGAAGAGGAGAACGTGGTAGAGGATGGAGAAGGAGACTGAATAAGGGACGTCGGTAGTGATGCATCAACTGCTGCAGCAAGGGGATTCTCTTGATGAGTCACGGTTGCCTCACGAGCGGAAGTCACCTGGAGGAAGAGCTGGTGTGTCCAAGGAAGAAGCTATAATGAGGCGGAAAAAGGCTCGAGCACTGCGTCGCTGTACATCGTGAAGATGTCTGTGTGCTCAAGGCAAACTCCGAGCATGATCGTGCAGAGCACCCATAGTTGTGTACCTCCTGAGGTCCCAAGGCACGTGTAGATGCGCATGGCGCGTCGCCAGTAGTCGGCTATAGGCTCGGCAGGCCCCTGACAAAGAGAGTGAAAGTGTTATGGGACCCGCAGTTGAGGCGGTGTTTTCATCACCATGATGGCTTCAAACACATTTTTGGAGGCTATGAGTGTATTCAAAGTAAAAAACCGTGCAGGTTTGGTCCAAGAACCGGGCCATTTGGTGCAAGGACGAGAAAGATACGGCCGGGGAAAAGTTGGTTGGTGCGCGTCCGAAGAATGGACGAGAGCACCGGTTCAACCCCAACGAGGCGGAGCGACTTTCTCGCCCACTGCAGCCAAACCGCCCCTGGATGGACGCTTAGCCAAGGAGGCAAGGTTCATTGGGGTCCAATGGCGCTTTGGGATGGCGGCTAGAGCTGCATTCGCAAGCAAGGGCGCTTCGGGCGGCCGTGACCTCCACAGGTGGTGCTGTCAGCGGCAGTCACGCGTGGAGTACTCAAACGGGTCATAACTTAGTCGTTTCTTCACCGATTGAGGTGTTCTTTGGTGTTTTGGAAAGCTCGCAATGCGTACTACATGATGCATGTATTGCTTTCATGAGTGCACCTTGATAGAGGGCTTTGGAGCACCGAGTAGTTTTCGGTTGCCTCATAGGGGCTGGTACAAAAGGAAGGTCTAGGGGTTGTTCTAGGCATGCCAGTCTGACCCAGAGACTTTGTACATTGCCTTGTACTGATCCATCAAGTCTGAGGATTATTTTCTTGCCCAAATCTCCTTGTTCTCCAAGAATCGCCTTGCACATGTCCATTCGATACCACAAGTCTTCCGCAACGGTCCTTGGTGCCACCGAGAGAGTCGCACGGCGGGAACCTTAGTCACTAGCAGCGTTCTTGCTGCTAGGAGAGGGCCGTGCAACATCTCAAGGGTTGGCCCACACACCAAGGGGTCGAGGGTTCGGAGGTTTATCCCAAGAGCTCGGCGTGTGACCGTCATGCCGGGCGCCCCTCGGTTCACAGAAAGGCACAAATGTGAGCGGCGCGAGTAGCGTGCGTCTCTGTAACAAGCACGGATAATGCCAGGTCCCAGCCCCTGCGTGGATCAGCACCGGTGCCTGTTCCCGCCTCGCCAAGGAACAAGCGGAAGTCGACGATGGTCTCGCGCGGCATGGCGTAAAGAAGTCCCTGCATCTCCCTAGCCGCTATCAGCACCTGTGCTCGGTCCGTAATTTGATATGGACTGTGGTAGTAGGGCCACAATCCCTCTAAAGTGGCCCAAACCTGCAAAAGGATCTATCAACAGTCAAAACCGTCCTCTCTGACATACCGTGGGGGCGGTGTCTCGAAGTCCTTGGGTTGCCGCTCCGTGGGGAGAGCAACCATAGGCTGGGAAGGACGAGGGATGGCAAAGACACCGGGAAGAGGGAAGTCGCTGGGGTGGAGGTCAGGCAAGGATTGGCCTTCGGGAAAGCGAGATGTGTTTGGGGACCGAGAGCTTCTCTGGAGCTGGCGGAGACGCTCTTGAAGCACACGAATCTCACGCTCGGGGGAGTCGCCCTCCATACCTAGCATATCTGGATTCTCATCCCAAGGATCAAGAGGTGGCGGTTCGGCTCTAGCTCCTTTCTCCGGTGCTGGAGCTGACTGTTGTGTAGAGGGTGCGACACAGGTAGCTCCTTCAAAGGTATGCCATGGGGTCGTGGACTAACCCCGAAGAAGCTAAGTGAGTGGAAGCTACGCAATAGCTTCCTCTCAGCTGCTGCGTCACCTGCAGTAGCAGCCGCGCGGCTGCATGCGTAGTTGTGGCAGCAGCTGCGTGCTGCTGCTCCTCTTGTTGCGCGCTACGGCTGTTGCGCGCTGCTGCCGTAGCCGCGCGCTACTACCGTCGAGCGCTGCTGCTGCACTGCTGCTCTGCTGCACTGTTGCTGCTGCTGCACAATGCTACTACTACTGCATGCTGCTGCTGCCTGCCACTGCTACCGCCGCTGCTGCGCAGCGCTGCTGCGCGCTACTCCCGCTGCGCGCTGGTGTTGTCGAGCGCTGCTGTTGCTGCTGCCCGCCACCGCCTACTACGGCAGCGGCTTGCTGCTGCCACTGCTAGTGCCAATGTCGGCAGCTGCTGGCCACTGCAGCCTACTGCAGCTTTCGCCTGCTGCTGCTAGCGGCTGCTGCTTATTCACTCTCACGTGATGATGGTGGGTGACGTCGACGGCAGTCGGCTGTCGTCGACACATCCCTGTGGATCTGCTACAGTGGTGAATCTCACTGCTGCTGCTCTGCTGCGTCTCTATTGTGCAGCTCGGCGAGAACTGTCTCACCAGTCTGATACCATGAGAACATGCGTGGAAGCTTCCTAGCGACACAACCGCCGACTAGGCGTCATTGCCAGGTCAGACGGTGACGACAGTCACAAGTCGTGCACACAACGGCAATGGTCTTGCTAGGAGACACAAGGCAAAGTGTCCAAATGCTTCAATAGCATTTGCAGAGAGATATGACAAATGACAGGTCCATGGCATAAGTACCTGCCGCAGCGCACAGCGGGTGTCATACGCGACAGCACAAGATCTGTCCTAAAACCGGCCCAAAACCACTGTTTTGGCCGTAACTCTGCGTAGACATGTCAGAATGCTACGCCGTATGAGCCTAGACGTGCAGAATCACAAGTTGGACGCTATGACTGGTCACATGCCTGCATCCGGCATCAAAGGGTGGAGACACAATACAAAAACACACAAATCAGGCCCACGGCTAGTCCAACGATTAACTCCTGCGTCCTGCAGAAAACCTGCAGGAGGTCTCGGGCAGCGTCGAGAACTCTGAAACGGTCGTCGGTCAGCTCCAAGCTGGTAGTCCACCACTAGAAGACACACCGGTACCGCCAGGGTCCGCATCAGGGATCTGCACGAGTATAGACACGGCCGAGTGGTCACAGTAAATTGTACAAGTCGACAGGAACGTCACAAATCACAGCAGGAGGGACAAAACACAGGAGAAGCAGGCAC
>SZWC01001167.1:32156-88472 GCA_023375785.1 Penium margaritaceum | reverse complement strand
CGCACACACACACACACACACACACACACACACTGTTTCTATGGTTTGCTCGTCACACGCACTCTTTTGTCTGGTGCTTTGGTCGCATAATCAATGTTTCTATGGTACGTTAATCACAAGATCACAGTTTATATGGAGCGTTGGTGACACATCCACTATTCATATGGTGCATTGGTCACATAATCAAAGTTTCTATGGTGGTTTAGTCAGATAATCACTGTTTACATGTTGCGTTGGTTACACAATCACAGTTTCTATGGTGAAGTTGTGAAACACTCACTCTTTCTACGGTGATTTTTTTGCACAGTCACTGTTTTTATGGTGTATTCATCACAAAACACAGTTTCTATGGTGCATTGGTTACACAATCACTATTTCCATGGT
This sequence comes from Penium margaritaceum, assembly GCA_023375785.1. Lineage (NCBI taxonomy): Eukaryota > Viridiplantae > Streptophyta > Zygnematophyceae > Desmidiales > Peniaceae > Penium > Penium margaritaceum. The sequence continues at coordinate 88,088 of SZWC01001167.1, read as the reverse complement.
GTATTTGTCCTACAACCTTTGCTTCTACTATGATTTTTTTCTATAAAAAGCACTGTTCCTAATTTGCGTTGGTCACACAATCAATGTTTCCATGGTGTTTTGGTCACACACATTGTTTCTATGGTGCCTTGGGCACACAATGACTATTATGTGGTGCTCTGATCACATGATCACTGTGTCAGTCGTACGTTGGCCATGCAATCATTGTGTCCATGGTGCACTTGTTCCACAGTCACTTTTCCCGTGGTACCGTTGGTCACACATTCGTGGTAAATTGGTAATGCACTCACTGTTGCTATGGTGCGTTGGTTACATTCTTGCTACTTCTATGGTACATTCGTCACAAATTCACTGTTCTATGGTGTGTTCGTCACTTAGTTATTGATTCTGTGGTCTGTGGTCATAGAATCAGTGCACCTATGGTGCATTGGTGAGACACTCACAATTTCTAGGGTGGTTCAGTCACACAACCACTGTTGTTGTGGTGAATTGGTGACACAGTCACTGCTTGTGTTGTGCATTGATCACAACACAACAATTTTACATGATTTGACGTTCATAAAACATTGTTTCAGTGTGGTTTTAGTCACACAATCACTATTTCTATGATGCATTCATCACAAAATCTGTGTATCCGTGATGCATTGGTACACAATCACGGGTTCTAAGGTGCTGTATTCACACAATCATTGCCTTTATGGTGAGTACCCTACCTCTCAAGGTGTTCGATTCAACTTTTTTCATTATTGTTGAATTTGTGACAAAATTTTATTTGATGGATTCTAAGTGCTACTTAAATAGTTATAACTCTGTTTAGTTGAGTTCATCATGGAGGTAATGATACAATGGATAAAATACTAGCTTGCATCTGCTCAAACGCTGCCAGCTACACGAGCTCGACCCTCTTTGGCTGCCTTTGAATGCTCAATTTTGAGCGTTCAAAGCCGGCTGAGGCTCAAACATATGTGGTGATCCCCTGCTCCAACCCCACACATCCTTCTTCAGATGTGAAAATCTTCCTACACATTGGACGGGACATGTTATTGGCCAATGGATATGCGAAAAAACCACTACATGTGTTGCGACGGACCCCACGTGGTACGATCTGCACGTGTAGTCGTCGGCGAAACACATTCCCATTTTTGTGCTGCGTGCTTCATTCGTTGAATTCAAGTGTGTCGGTGGACATGACCTGGACCTTTTGTTGAATTCAATGGGGCAATTGAAGACCAATTTGATAGGACTCCGTAAATGATAAAAAGCTGATTTTTGCATCTAAATCGTAAACTTTCTATGTAGCAGAATCTAGATTGCTGAATTCCTTCAGCAGTAGGGTATGTCACACAATCACTACTTGGTGCGTTGGTCACAAAATCACTACTTCTCCGGTGCATTGCTGACACAATCACTACTGTTTGAATGATTCGGTGGCCACACAAGCATTTTTTCCATGGTACGTTGGTTCCACAATAACTGCTTCTGTGGTGTTATGGTCACAAGGTCATGGGCTTAGTTGAACGGAGCTGTGCGGACAAGGAAGGACTTGTACGGAGATGTACAGAGTTGTATGGAGCTGTAAAGGGTTGTACAGAGTTGTAAGGAGTTGTACAAAGTTGTATGGAGTTGAACTCATTTGTATGAAGTTTTTCAGAGCTGTACGGGGCTTTATGGAGATTTACGGAGCTGTACAAAGTTGTATGGAGTTTTGCAGGGTTTTGCGGGGCTGTACTAAGTTGTACACAGTTTTTTGGAGTGGTATGGAGTTTTACGGAATTATATGCAGCTGTAAGGAACTGTACAGAGTTGTACGGAGTTTTACTTAATTGTACGGAATTTTGCCAATTCAAATGGAGTTGTAAGGAATTTTCCAGAGTTGTACAAAGTTGTACGGAGGTATTCAGTGTTTTACGGAGTTGTATGGAGTTTTACGGAGCTTTATGGAGTTGTACATAGATGTATGGCATTGTACAAAGTTGCACCGAGATGTACGGTATTGTACAGAGCTGCAAATAGATGTTGGGGTTGAACACAGTTGTACTGAGCTAAACGGAGTTGTACAGAGCTTTATGGAGTTACGACGTTGTACGAGGTTGTACGGTTTTGTACGGAGCTGCACCAAGTTGTACAGAGTTGTACAGAGTTGTACCAGTTTGTGCGTAGGTGCACGAATGTGCATGAAGCGGCTGAAGGAGGACTGGACGCGGATGGGGTATTGGGATGTGGAGGAGGCAGCTTGGAGGTGACATTGCCACGAGGCCATGCAGAGGAAACATCGCAGCAGAAGAGGTGTGGAGAGATTGAGATTTGCAGGAGACACGGTCAGACAACAACAATGCGGGCAGATGACAGATTCAGATGTCAGAGCAGAGTACGGTAGGAAGCTTGAGATAAAGTGGTGTCCATGAGCGGCTCAGCTCCTGCAGTGAGCTGTCAGTGAAATATGAAGCCGGACATTACAAAAGGTATTTTACTAGATGCAGGGCTCAGCCATGGTGATAGATGTTGTCGATGCCTTGAGAAGAAATGCAAGATGATGCTGCTGGGTGTAGGACAGATCGAGCAGATGAGCCAACGTGAGACTAGAGGGCCAAAACTACCACGTGCGTTTGATTGTGCACAAGGCAGATTGACCTTTGCCAGTTGATGTCATATCTGCAGAAGCAAACTCAAAGACGGCAAAGATGACGTAGGCAGCACCATTGGTGGCAGACTGGGCTTGAGGAAATGCTGATGTGAGGAGGCAGCAGTAGTGGTAGAGATGCGATGACTAGAGTACTGATACTATGTCAAAATCATTAGATGCTTGGTACTAGGCATGAGAAAGGAAATATTCCATCCGTACTATCCGGATATTGTTAGCCGTATCCGGAAACCGCCTAGAAGGACATACGGAAGTATCTGGATCGTCGGATACATCCGGTTGTATCCGGATACCATCCGGATATCAGCGATATCCGGATATCAGCGATATCCGGATATCAGCGATATCCGGATATCATGAATAATCCATTTGGGCGTAGCTGCCGGTTAGCCGAGGCGGATGCCCGCAAGAACCGGACTACCACAGTTATTGCGTGCTACTTCGTCGACGCCGATGTGCGAATGCACCGCCTGGTGCAGATGTACCGGATGACATGGCTGAACCAGTATCAAAGTCGTTGATACCGATGCGCGGTCCGGTATGGGCGACTTCGCTCCTTACTTTCAGTGTTTGAGATAATTGGAATGGCGCTATGGTTTGCGATACGACAGCCCTCAAATGTGTTTAAATGGATGGCAACTCCACTTCATTCTCAACGCAGCGATGAGGACTTCAACTAACGCCCCCACTTCATCAAGCCATGCAGGAACTGCAGACGTGCAAGACACTGGGGTCAATTCTGCTGCTGTCACATCTCCCATCCCAGAGAAAGAGCAGCAGGCCATCCCAGCAAACGAGCAGCTGCCGACCGCTGACACACATGCACCTGGCACGTGTGCAACTGTCGACATCGCAGAGCAGCCAGAAGAAACTGAAGCTGGAAATCCCATCTGGAAGCACTACGATGTTAAGGATGGACGTGTGTTTTGCAAGTACAGGTGCATGAAGGATGGAAAACCCCTAACTCTGTGTGCTACAGGAAAGCAGTCAAACCCAATGCGGAACCACCTCGCTGCTTGCCACAAGGAAAATTCGACGTCCTCGTTGCTGCCGACAAAGTACCTCCCGGTATTCTGAAAACACTGGCAACCATTTTAAGCTCCAGCTTTGCAAACTAAGTTTGGCGATTCACTATCTGGCATGGCAACGTTCAGCAAAAAACACTTTGCAAACCTGCATCTGGAAGTAGATGGTCAAAAAATCTGAGGCGTACAGCATTGTCAACTCCAAGTGGCTACTGAAGGGATTTCAGCACCGCAACCGTGCGGCGGAACTCATGCATCAAACCAAGATTTCAAACGACATTTGCAAAGTGCCATCTGTCTTCCAACCAGCTGTGGCCGCCATCCTCGCAGCTGCTGCAGCTGACATTAACTTTACCTCCGACATGTGGACGTCGTGCAGCAACAACCTCTAGCTTGGCATCACCAGACACTACATCGGCAGTCATCAGGACATGGGCAGCATCATCATCGCATGCATGCCCATGCCCCGTAGCCACTCTGCAGACAAGATTTCCGAGGCATTCAAGAAGGTGGGAGATGACGACTTCCACCTATGGGACCATGTCGGTTACATGACCATGGACAATGCCTCAACAAATGCGAGCCTCGTGAATGACTACCTCATTTGGGAATTCCCCGGATTCACTACAGAAAAGTACATCCACTGTGCTGGACACGTGCTCAACCTTGTGGTTGGCAAAGTGTCGAAGCCTAATTACGTCTGCAAACTCCTCAAGAAAGATCGACACATCACAAACTACGTCAACCACTCTCCGCAATGCGAGCAGGCACTGAGAGCAGAAATCGCCGCCACCCCCGTGCAAAGTGGCTTGCCCTCGACATCGAAACCTGGACACGGTGGAACTCCACCTTCGAACTTTTGGACCAGCTTCATGGAAAGGGCCACACCGTCGTCAAATTCTTAGCGGTGCAGAAGGAGAAGGATGTGGCAAGGTTCAAACCCGATGAAGACGATTGGTTCATGATACGTTGCCTCGCCAATTTCCTACAACCCATCAAGGTGTGGACCGCGGACATGTCCGCAAAGAAGTTTCCCACTCTCTCACAAGTAGTGCCGCTGTATAACGAGCTATTCGACATGCTCGACAATTTTTCATACCTTGAAGTGAGGGAGTGAGAGAAGGCCACTGGGCGCAAGAGGTCCAATTCATCCACAAACAAGCGTCCAGCAACAGAGAGCACCAAGAAAGCAGCAGCTGCAGAGGACTCCCCATGTGGCAGCGACACTGACGAGTCCTCTAAATCCGACAAAGAGATTGCGGTTGCTGCAGGTCCGTCCCAGCCCACCCCTGACCTACCCAAGAAGACTGTTGTAACTGTTGCTCTCTACCCCGGATTGTTGGCTGCGCAGGACAAGTTGGAGAAGTACTACAACCTCACGTCCGAAATCTACACGCTCGCCACCATCCTCGACCCCCGCTTCACGATCCACAGGTACAACACAGCTGCAGGCGTGATGGGGCACCAGGATACAGCGGATGTGCACGAGACAGTGCTTTGCCTGCTGCAGCCGTACTACGATGCATACAAGAGAGAGCATGGCGGCATTGCAACTGCGGCAACAGAGCATGACGAGTCCAACTTCCACAACGACACTCCCCCACCTGCGACACTCAAGGACAATGACGTCGATGATGATGACGATCTAGATGACGTCTTCGGGGAAACGGGACCACAAGAGCAGCAAGTGGTTGTCGACAGTAGCACCGGAGGTGGAGGAAGCCCATGCTCTGGCAAAGGAGTTAGACTCCTACTGCGCTGAAGCAAGATTGCTGCCAACGGAGGACATTCTCCGGTACTGGAAGAGGCACGATGTAGAGTACCTGGTGCTCGCGCACGTGGCGAAGGTGGTGCATGCCGTGCATGTAGCCTCCACCCCATGTGAACGTCTCTTCTCCTACGGGAGACAGAATTTCACTGAGTTCAGGGGCAGACTCTCTGTTGGCTCCGTGGATTCCCTGCTGACACTCAAGAACTGGATTCAGCTGCCAGAGCTGCAGGATTTGGAGTACCCACCTGGGATTGTGGACAAGGGCAGTACCAAGGGGAAGGAGAATGGCAAGGCAAAGACATAGATTAGGAGATGCTGTGGTGTGGGACACGGGGCACCCATCCGTTTACTTGCAAATAAAAAGATAAAAAGATGTGTTTCTTTTGCTTTCTCCATTTTCCAGTTCTCTTTGTTCAAATCTCCATGTTGAACTGTATGTGCTATCCGGACATATCCGTATTTATCCGTGGTTGTGAAGGATATCCTATTGCCAGATGAATTCGTTAGTAAGTTATCATTTTCCTCCTTAAATTAAAGTATTTTTATGCAAATGCAAAAGGTTTCGTAGTAACTTGTGTGCGATATAATATTCCTCGGCCGACTTCACCACGCGCATTTCAGCTTGGACGCTGGGCTCTGTTGCGGTGGAAGACTTTTTCAAAGCTTAAGAGGCAATGCAAGATGATGCTATTGATGTCAGCTGCGGCTGGAGGAGACAGACAGGCAGAATGGCTGGTGAGAAGACTGGAGGGTGCAAACCAACACATGTGTTTGACCGGGGCACAGGGTAGCTCGACGATTATCAGTTGATGTTGCAACTCAGGAGGCAAACATGGAGGCTGGAGATCTGATGTAGATGGTGGAAGGGACAGCATAATGGGCCGGATGAAGCGCTCATGGAAAGAGGCGGCAATCGAGGAGAGGACGCGATGACTTGATCAGGTGGCACCAAGCATTTTTTCCTAGATCTCTGATACCACAGCAGAAGAAGTAGAGGCTTGGGAGAACAGAGGGAAGAAGAAGTCAGAAATAGAAAAAGAAAACACGGCCATGTAGATGACTGATGACAGTGGAAGGAAAATACATGAGTAGAGAGCTAGTCAGAAACAAAGTAGGGAATGCAGTAAATTCTAGGTTGAGTGTCGGAGTCTGAGGTAGACAAGTGCATGTTGAGAGAATGAGCGAGAGAGGGAGGAAAGAGTGGAGATATGGCGGAAGGGGCCACGGAACCAAAGGCAGACTTGATGGAGATATAACTGTTCTGGGTTGAGCTCGAGTGAAAGAAAAACTTTGGTATACTCATGCAGAACAGAATGAAACACGCGTCAGATTGGATTCTTACAGCTAGCCAGACCCGGGTAACGGGTGTCACAATATGAGGTGGTGCTTTATGGAGTTTTACAGAGTTGCAGGGAGTTGTATGGAGTTTTTCTACCACCTCCTTCTGGACATACTCGCCCCAAGATCACCCCGATCCTACTTAATGACACACATGACAACTCAACCGTCTAGTCCAGATTGGGTGAAGGGCATCACTGGTAATGGAGGCCGCCATCCTGGTCATGGCCCTTTCAAGGCCAATTGACATCCGTCCAGTGAAGAAGAAACTACTAGTCCTCCAGTCATGAAGCCTTATCCCCACTTCTCCACCTGATAAAATGAACACACACATGAACACATGAACTGTAACGGGCTGATTCAACTGACAAACACAATCTCCTAAATCAGTTTCTCCACTCACACAACATCCATATTGCGATTCTATCAGAATCACACATCACTAATGCGGAATCCCTTATGCACCCCTGGTTGTCAATACATTACAACCCCACGCTCTAGAAATCACTCTCTGTCTACACAACATGAACAGTTGTAGCTACACACAAACGTATCCATATACAAGACCCAGAAACACTTATCACTGGCCGGGCGTTCTCCGTCACCATGCAGTGGAAGACGTCGCTATCCCGCATTACTGCTCTATATGCCCCCTCCACTCCGACGGACCATCCTGCCTTCTGGGGGGAACCCCACACTCTACTCAACCCCTCCCCACGATGCCTTCTGCATGATGACTATAATGCAGTTACTCAATCAATTGACCACCTTCTCCCATTATGAGACACGGACGCCAATACTCTCATGGAAATTCTTGCAAGTCTAGGACTAGTCAACCCATTCCCCCTGTTCCATTCCTCACCAAAAGAATACACATGTTGCCATTTGGCATCCATTCTGACTCCCAACTTGACCGCATACACTATCACCCAAAGCTCCCTACCCTTATTCATCAAATTGTTTACGTCCCACTTTTGCCGCCGCTCAAGGACCATTTCAACATCAACATGGTATCCATCTCCTCGCACCTCAGTCGACTCATGAAAAGTATTTCTAGAAGGTGAATGTCTCCCTACTCAATAAACCCGTCGTCTGCAATATACGTCCAACCTTAGTACAGCAACAGTGGCTCCTCAGATATCACATGCGTACTACGCGTATCAAGCAATTCAGCTCGGATGAAGCCCCACGCAAACCTAAGATGCTATAAACATGGAGTGCCAGCTTTCAGCTACCCAATACTCATATGAAGATACTCCCAACCCAAACCTCCTGGCTCAAATTCACTCGATACAAGGAAAAATGCAAGCCTACCTGATGAACTGGGTCCTCCTTTACCGCGAAAAAGCAATTCTACAATGTAACACAGAAGGAACTTGGGATTCCCCTCCGAACGCTTCGTACTTCCTCACCCAAAACCAGGTACCTGCATGCTGGCACTGCGAGACGCGGACAATACCTTCCATACCTCCCCGGCCGAGCTCTAATGAATTACGTGAACCTTCTTCTACCGCATTTTCCAGAGACCGGCACACATAGACTCCTTCACACCTATTCTTCCTCCTCTGTACATAAATTGTATTCATGATAAGATTCTGGCACAACTCATTGGCCAATTTCTTGTAGTGCAGTTTTCGACACCCCTCTAAGCCATCCGGCTCACAAGACACCCGGATCAGACGGACTGTAGGAAAAAAAAAAAAACTCTGCAAGATTTTCATCCCTAAAATTTCTGACTAACTCATCAATCTCTATAACCAACTACTCTCAGACCCAACTCAAGCCCGGGACTCTAATATCATCCATAAATAAAGGGGATCCTATGGCATTGCTAACTATCGCCAAATCTCCCTCCCAAACATTGGGTGCCAAATCTAGGTAAATATCCAAGCATGTGGAGTAGAATCCACATTCTTGGAGCAACACGACTAGAAAAATCACTACCTCACATCATTTACAAAGATAAAAAAAGGTATGTCCCAAGCCATTACATCCAACATTCCCTCACACACCTCCATGTCCTCCACCATTGGTTGATGCATGCTTCCTTCCCGTTTTACTTTCTAGCGGCTGACTTTGAGAAAGCCTATGATTCCCTCAACCGCGAATATCTCTTCACAGCTCTTCAGCATCTCCGTATCCCCCTGCAATTCATACTATGGGTATCAATTCTTCATCACACAACCAAAATTCACTTTCTTATCATGGGGGATCTCATGAAAGAAATTTCCCGTCACTGAGGAGTCCGAAAGGGATGCGTGCTTGCTCCCCTCCCAATTATTCCTGTAATGGAGCATATTAGAGACCTCTCCAGGTATCACCTTCAAGGAATTTCAATCACTTATCACTTCATAAATTCACTTGTTGGATATGGTGCAGTTACAACACTAGATCGCTCCTCCCACAATGACATCCAGGTTGCTGTGCGGGTCCTTCGCACATGTGGCCGATACACGGAACTACACACTAGCTACCGGAAAAGCCACCAAATTTCATTGGGGCCTCAATCCCCCTTACCGAAACTCTCCTCATTCTAGTCCTTGACTTGCACACTCGTATCTTGGGCAACATGTTCACACCCACCTTACGAGCGGAACATACATGGAACCCCATCATTGGCCACCTACAAGCATCGGTGGCTTTCTTGCAGAAATTTCAATTCCCCATCACCACCGAAGTCACTACCATCAACCCTATCTCAACTCAAAGTTTCTTTAACATGATTATGTCTGCCCCCCGCCCCCTCCAAAAAACCTCTTTCAGCATACCACTCCTCTGCAATATTCCTCTCCTCTAAAAATCCTCAAGAAAATGTAACTAGGAATCTTCATTTCTCTTTGTTAGCCAATGAAACAACACCCCTTCCCAAAGGAGGCCTATGGGTCAAATGCCCGACACTCATCAAAGTTGCGCAAGCAACCGAATGGATTCACTTCTTAAACCCAAAATAAGACCAGTGGAAACACACTCTCGTTTTCCATATAGTATCTCCCCAAACGGGGACACTTGTTCCTGTTGGTTTTTTGCGCTCATTGTGCTCTGTTGTGTCCTCCCGGCTTGTGTACATTGGCGTACAGATGACTGATGGCGAGACTCGTCGCTGATGGAGTGTCATCCGGTGGAGCCGACGCACGATGAGGTCGTCTCGCAGTTCGCTGGAGCCTCCTCTCTCCAGCAACGTGTTCAGCTCCATCGGCAGGCCTCCTCGGCGGTCGCGCTGCCGGCCGTCACTGCCACCGCAGTCTCTGTCTGCATGCGTCCAGCGCGTCCTATCATGCCTGCGTCGTCATGCGCTGCCTAGGGTCCCTGTTGCATGTTGCATGGCCCTGTTCGGCAGCATAAACCATCGTGGGCACTGCCTGGGTTCAGGCTGCCATAACTCCTCGCTACTATTTTTCTAGCTGATTTTGACCGCACGGCTGCGTTTGCAGCATCAGTATTATGGTATGGTCCAGTTTTCAGGCAAAACGGACGACGCCCGGGTTTTGGGCTATCGGCCGTCTGGCAGGCCTCACCGAGAAAACCTGCCAGCCTGAAATTAGCTATTTTCTGATTGGCTGATGAACTAAGTAACAAGCTCTACAGAGCTGGGGGGGGGGGCTAGAACTTGGAGGGGTCCCCCATTGCTGTTCATTCTTCATTCTTAATCAGTTACATTCAGTTTTCAGCTGCTTTCTGGCGCTAACTCTGGCGCGCGCGTTTCTGAGTAACAAACCCAGAGCTTCCAAACTTAGACTATAGAGCAGCAGACTGAGGGGGCAGCTGACTTAAGCAACGAGCGTGGAAGCCCGCACGTTGCATCAACAACTCTGCTGCCCCAACCTGCTGCCTAGGCTTTCTATTTGATTTAAGGTGCTCCGCAACAGTTTTCTGCGATAAGCTTACACCTACTATTGAACTTTGACTACCACGTTGGACCAGCATGGACAACGACGTCCGTCGAAATGGCCCGACACATCATGGATGGGGTACTCCCACAGCGGACCCTATGGCGGCTCATTGAGCATGAGTCGCATTGAGGGAACAGTGGGACCGGTATGTAGCACACAACCGAGATTTGGGATGTGTGGAACCATCATGGGCCCTACTATTGTGATTTGTGACGTTCTTGTACAGTTAATTGTGACCACTCGGCCGTGTCCATACTCGTGCAGATCCCTGAGGCGGGCCCTGGTGACACCGGTGCGACGATTGGCGGCGGACTACCGGCTTGGAGCTGGCTGACTACCGTTTCAGAGCCCCAGATGCTGCCGGGACTCTCTGCTGTCTTTTCTATAGCTTGCAGGCGTCTTTCGGCGGACTGGCCATGAGCCCTATTTGCATGTTTTTGCATTGTATGTCCACCATCTGATGATGGATGCATGCATGTGACCAGTCGTAGTGTCCGTATCTTGATCCTGCACGTCTAGGTTCAGACGGCGTAGCCTTCTGACATGTGTGCGCAGAGTTACGGCCAAAACAGTGGTTTTAGGCCGGTTTTTAGGACAGCTCTTGGACTGCCGCGTGCGACACCCGCCGTGCGCCGCGGCAGGTACTTATGCCTTGGACCTGTCATTCGTTATTTCTCTCTGCAATTACATTCAGTTTGAGTTTCCTGACACTCTCTTCGTGTCCCAACCCAGACCCTTACAGTTTTGTCTCAAACTCGTGACTGCTGTCACACGCTGACCTAGCGCTGACGCCTAGTGTCACGGCAAGTGGTTAGGAAGGTTCTAGGAAACTTCTCACCTGCCTCCTGTGATTCAAGAACACATGTCTTGAAAATTGGGAGTTCCCATGCCGAGTTGTACGCCGCCGAATTGTCCCGAGCCATGGGAGCCGTGGACATGGACCGATCCACCGAGTCTGTAGTGGGCATTTGAGTATTGTTTCAGAGAAAACTATGGTGTAACGGGTCAAACCTCCAGCTCCTGCTATGAAGTCGTCGTCGGAGTTCGCAAAATGGCGTTCTCAGTCCGCATCGGGGGTTTACCCCCTTCGCAGGACTGAGGGGCAATAGTCATCAATGACCCAGAGCAGGAAGACTCGAATACTTCGATCTCCGGAGGCCCATTTCCGTTTTTAACCTTACCCCTAGTTTTGGGACCCAAACCGGGGATTTTTACCTTGAACTCGTGTCTTCGCACGAGTTTCTTCGTTAGTTTTATGTCAAAGTTTGTCGCAAACGAAATTCAATTTACCTTTTGACGTTCTGGCGCAAAATCGACGCGTGCGAGGCACGCTGACGATTTAGCGTCAGTTCCCTCGTCCCCCTCCCTCGTCCTCGCTCGCTCGTTTGCGAGGAGGGCGAGCGGGGGTGAGGGCACTATGCCACGAGGCCTCGTCCGCGAGGCCCTCGTGGGCCCTCAGCCGCCGATCGGGTTGAGTCCGCGATCGGCGGCTGGCGACTGGCCGGCCGGTCGCTTGGCCGGTTGCCGGCCGTCCAGCCGGCCGGCAGCGAGCTGGCCGGAGGCCAGCAAAATGCTAGCCGTCGGCTAGCCCTCGCTGACGCGAGTGGTGGTGCGCAACCACCCCTCGCTTCAGCGAGGAGGGAGGGCCGAACCGGCCCTCCCGCTACATTCCTCCACACTTATTATGAACCGTCTGGGTTCACGAACAACAAGCAGGATTGTCAGTTACTGAGTCATCAACATTGTGAAAGAAAACTATTAATTTCGATCACCAGCTAGACATGAACACGTGCATGGTACTTGGACTTAAGATGCAGATTGTAGGTGAGCACGGCTACCGACATGCCCCCTTTAGGCTGGAGCGTCCGTGCGACAACCATGTTGGGCGTCCCCAACCTCCTATGCTTGCTGTCCATGAATGCTGCCCTGTGGGAATGTTGTTCACTTTTTCCGCGTTCAGGTGGTACCTCTTGCCACGCGTCGATCTGTGCGAGCTGCAAGCTCGCTCCAGTAATCGTGAACCACCCTTGTGGGCAACCGAGATTCGGGCTCCCATGAGTTATGTTCAGGTCCACAACCGGCCCAATGAACAAGGTACTCCCTAACAACGTGTGACCAAAGCGTACGCTCTCGGTGCTGGAGTAGGCGAAGGACCTTGTATTGGCCGTCGGCAGCAAGGACTGCTGGCGGTGGCTGAATGGTTTTGTCTGCCATGTATGGAGCCAGCAGGCTCACATGAAACATGTCATGTATCTTCATACTAGGCGAAAGTAACAATCGGTATGCCACTGGCCCAATGCATGCCACAATGGGAAACGACCCAATCCACTTCAGCTGAAGTTTTCTTGTCCCTGGCGACTTTAGCCGAAAGGTTTTAGTGGAAAGCAGCACTTTGTCATCGATGTCAAACGAGACCTCCCGGCGACCTTTGTCGGCATATGCCTTTTGTCGCTGCCAAGCTGCTTGAAGGGGACCCTTCGCCTCCTGTAACAAGGAGTCGATGTGCACGGCAAAGGCTTGAGCGGAAGGAACCTGCCCTTCTGTACTCCCACTCTTCACCAATGTAGAGGGTACCACTGGATGCCGACCACTGTTCAACATGAACAGTGTGAACTATGTGGACTTGTTCACCGAGTTGTTCACCGCAAACTCTACCGGTGCTAGGAATTTGTCCCAATCATGCATGGCAGGGTCCACGTACATGCGGAGCATCTGCTGCAGAGTGCGATTCATGCGCTTTGTTTGTCGGTCAGTTTGAGGGTGAAATGACGTGGAAATTTGTGACTCACTGCCAAAGCACTCGTGCATCTTTTGCCACAACTTACTACCAAATTTTCAATCTCGATCGGAGATAATGCGCAACGGCAAGCCGTGGTACTTTACGACACCCTCAAAGAAGAGACGAGCGGTCTCCTCTGCGTTCACGTCAGTGGTTGTAGGAATGAAGTGTGTCATCTTTGTCAAAAGATCCACAACCACTAGTATTGCATCGTGGCGACGGGCCATGTCTGGAAGACCAGTAATGAAGTCCATGGTGACGCACTTCCATGGAGTCCCAGGAATGGGAAGCTGTTGGATGAGTCCAGTAGGCTTCTTGTTACTAGCCTTATTCCGAAGACATGGGTCGCATGTCATGCAATACTTACGAACATCGACACTCCATCCTGGCCACTAACAGTGGTCCGAGAGTGCCTCTCCGATCTTTCGGGGTCCCACATGACCTGCGACCGGCGGGTCGTGGAATTGGGAGATAATCTTTGCTCGAAGGTCTCCCGAGTTTGGCACAACAACTTGTTCTCCGTGCTAGAAGATTCCTACGGACTCCACCGATCCATGTTTTTCCAGATTTGGAGAGTCTTGAAACCAAGAATCCACACAGTATCCCATTCGAATCCTGTTTAGAAAACCGTTGTAATAGATAATCTCTCGTGGTGGTTGCCGCAGAGGTACAGGGGGGTCTGGTGATTGTATTCTTGCTGTTGCAATAGCCATGAAACACCCACCGACCTCGGTGGTTGCTTTAACTTCCACAGGCTGACGGCTTAGTGGATTGGCCACATTGATGCGTCCTAGCGAACATTCCCTCGTGAACAAAAATCGGCTCAGGTATTCGCTCCAACGCGCCTGTCGTATTGACAGGTTCGGTTGCGTTTGGAAAATAACCAATGGATTATGGTCGGTCACGACCGTCACACCCCCTTCAGCACCCTCGAGGTAGCAACGCCACATCTTGAAATCGTGTACCACCGCAAGGAGCTCTTGATTCCCAGTCGTGTACCGCGTTTGCGCGGGGATGAGCTTCCGGCTCTCATACGCAACTGGATGACCGTTCTGCATGAGGACAACTCCGAGTCCTACTACCGACGCATAACATCGCACCTCCCACGGTTACAATGGATCCTAAAGAGCTAGGACGGACGCAGTGGATAGAAGCTCTTTGACTTTGAGAAAAGATTTCTCGCAATTAGACGTCCATTCCCAATGCACGTCTTTTGGCGTGAGCCTGGTTAGTGGTGCTACCAGGGTCGAATATCCTTGCATAAACCGTCGGAAGTAGTTTACAAGGCCGAGGACAGACCGAATCTGCCCAAAATCTTCGGGGTGTGGCCAGTCCACAACGGCTTGGACCTTCGTGGGTCGACACAGATGTCGTCCTTGCCGACGATGTGTCCAAGGTATTCGAGCTTATCTTGTGCAAACTTGCACTTGCTCACTTTTGCATAGAACTTCTGTTCCCAAAGGATTACAAGAAATTTGCACAGATGTTCTATGTGCTCTTCCATTGATTTGGAGAAAACCAGGATGTCGTCCAGGTAAACCAAGATGAATTGTCCTAGTTTCTTAGCGTACGTTCGGTTCATTTCTCCTTGGAAGGTTGCCCGGGAATTTGTAAGCTTGAAGCATAACACTCGGAACTGATAGTGTCCAATGTGCGTTTGAAACGCCGTTTTGGGCACATCATCTTCCGTAATGCAGATTTGATGGTACCCTTGAGACAAATCCAAGGACAAAAACACTTTTGCGCCTTGGATTTGGTCAAAAAGGTCCCCAATCCGCGGTAAGGGGAATCGATTTTTCACCTTCAGCTTGTTCAACGCCCGGTAATCCACGCACATGCGTAAACCACCGTGCTTTTTGTTCACAAAAAAGATCGGCGTACCGTACGGCGAGCTAGTGGGCTCGATCCACCCTTTTGCAAGGTACTCATTGATTTGGCATTCGGCCTCTTGCCATTTTGCTGGACTAAGGCGATACATGGATCTGAACGGAGGAGTCGCCTTTGGTTGGAGCGGAATCGTGTGGCCCATGTGTCTTTCTGGTGGAAGCCCAGCAGATGGGTCTTGGAAAACATCTGAGAACTCTGCCAATACAGATATGATCTCTTGTGGCGTGTCTTCCTTCACGCCGTCCTCCATTTTCTGCAGCTTCGCCAAGAAGTATCAACAACCTTGTCGAATACGTCTCTTGACATGCATTGTAGACAAGCTGGCATGGACTTTGAGTCGGGTCGGTGATAATTCCGTACTCGGAATCAACGTAAAGCGGCGTTGTCCTTTTCGGAGGATCAAACTCTTTCATTCAAAGCACATTAGAGCCTTGTTCTCACGGAGCCAGGGATCACCTAGCACCACATCAAACGGGTCAAGAAGGTTGAGTACCTTCAATGTGACACTATGTGTGTACCCTTGAAATAATTTTTTGCTTTACAAGTACCGTTCATGGGTACCGTATGGTTGTCACGGACAACAACTGCGCTATTCGATGGCTCGTACTTCAGGCCAACCTGTCGGGTAAAGCCAAGGCTAACAAAAGAGTCGTCTCCTCCAGTGTCAGCAAGTACGTTCACGGGAGCACCAGCTAGGTGTCCTTTGAACTGCATCGTCATGTTGCCTCTACTTTTCTGAGTGAACAGGCTCAACGATGACAAGTCGAGTTTGTGATAACACGAAATCTGTACGACAGGCGTCGCAACTCCNCGCCTAGCACCACGTCAAACGGGTCAAGAAGGTTGAGTACCTTCAATGCGACACTTTGGATGTACCCTTGAATACAAGCTTTCGCTTTACAAGTACTGATCACGGGTACCGTACGGTTGTTACCGACAACAACTGCGCTATTCGATGGCTCGTACTTCAGGCCAACCTGTCGGGTAAAGCCAAGGCTAACAAAAGAGTCGTCTCCTCCAGTGTCAGCAAGTACG
Source organism: Penium margaritaceum (assembly GCA_023375785.1). NCBI lineage: Eukaryota > Viridiplantae > Streptophyta > Zygnematophyceae > Desmidiales > Peniaceae > Penium > Penium margaritaceum. Next base: position 71,722 of record SZWC01001167.1, on the reverse strand, counting down.
TTCACGGGAGCACCAGCTAGGTGTCCTTTGAACTGCATCGTCATGTTGCCTCTACTTTTCTGAGTGAACAGGCTCAACGATGACAAGTCGAGTTTGTGATAACACGAAATCTGTACGACAGGCGTCGCAACTCCCATGATTCACCCACTCGACTCCACATCTTGTGGGCACGTGTGAATTCGGCTAGCACCTTCCAGTCTTTAAATTTTACAGGGTCAAAATCGTCGACTAAAGGTACCGCGAACGTGATTGAACTCATTGCTTTGAGGGCATTTGCTTCAATCACTATGTTACAGAACTCCTGCACAGTGGTTGGTGTCGCCACCACTATGGATGTACGATCATGTATCTCGTCCGGAGAACCAAGGTTTAGTAGGTAACTTCGGTCAGCATGTGTAGAATGCGGTTCAACAAAAGGAGAGAAAACAACAAAGAAATTTGAACTCGTAAAAAAATCAAATTGTTTAGCATCCTCATCTGAAAACATGAACGCACACTCGTGATCCAGTTTTACCCCTGAGTGGTCCCCACTAACGTCACTCAGGGGTGGGGAAAACCCGCCCCACGGCCTTGTCCGTTACCATGGCTGGGCCCATTGCCGTGACCGCGACCCTGTCCACGGCCCTGTCCGCGGCCTCCTGCCGCACCATCCCCACGAAGTGCTGCTGTTGCAGCTAACGCCGCGGGCTCTTGTCCACCACCAGCAGCCTTAGGGCACTGAGCCCTAAAGTGGCCCGGCTACATGCAGTTGTGGCAGAGCCCTTGCGGAAGGCTGCGTTGTGACGCTCACGCGCCGCGTGTAGCTTGTCATTCTCGCGGCTGTGCTTGTTGTTGGGGCCCTTGTATCCACCAGCCTTCTTGGCTGGAGGGTTTGCGAGCTGCTTGCCCTTGACCCTGCCTCGCTGTCCAGAAGACCCACCAGCCCCTACAGCATCCATGCGCATGTCGCGGCCTTACTAGCCACGCGCGTTCGGCCGTGCATCAGAGTAGTGCTTCGATTTCGCTGAATACACTTCGCTCATGTAGTCGTGCAACGCCCTCCAACTTGTCCAAGCTTGGCGAGTGGCTGTCGTGGTGGTCTTGTCCTTCACCATCTTGTTGGCGAGACCATCAAGCAAGTACTCCAGCAGCATGTTCTCCGGGTACTTGAAGGTCTGAGTCCCACCGCCCTCCGTAAAGCTTTTGGCTTCCTCCACGAGTGCGGTGAACTCGCTCAAGTAGGATTCGAGCGAGCTGCCAAGCTGCTCGAAGTCCTTGATCTTGTGGAAGGTGCGCTGCGCCTCCTCACGTTGGGTGCACTTCTTGCACATGATCGCGCAGAAGGCCTCCCACGGCATGGGCTGCCACGAGGTGCGGCTGTTGCGCACCTCGAGGTGCGGCTGTTGCGCACTACACTCCTTAATGACATACTTGAAGAGTTTGTCTTCAAGCCGTGTCGTGGCAAGGTCGCCCCACTGGCTAAGTGGAGCCTTGTGGAAACATAGGATGTGCTTCATGCTATTCAGCCAGTCGGTCAACTTCACGCCCTTCCGGAAGATCTCCACACTGAGGAGGAAGGACGTGTTCATGACCGACCCCGAAGTCGTCGAGGTAGGCAAGTCATCGCTGCCACCGGCAGTGGCATCCGCAGCTGCGACATGCTGCACTTGCTGCTGCATCCGCACTTGGGTCATGCTATGCAACGCCTTGTCAAGGTCGTTGCATCGGCGGCTTGCCTCATGGGCGGTTAGGCGCTGCAGCTGGCGATCACGGTCGAGGTCCGTGATGCTCTGCCCGACGTGGGCCAGCAGGTTGGCGAACGTAAACTTGAGCTCTGATGTTGTCAGAGCATCAGCGATAGCCTCTAGTGCCTTGCATTGTCTTTGCACCCTTACCCACTACAGGAGGGTACGGTCGCGTACACGCCTCCAAGGAGTCCCACCTTTCGGAGGAGGCCGTCGTCAACTACGGTGCTGGAGTGGGCGCTGCCCTGCCCCATTGCGACCACATCGTAGGAAGGGGGGTCTGTCCTCATCCCTCCGAGTGGTGCCGTATCTCTATCGGTGGTGGTGATCTTGAGTTGGCCTATCGCCTCAAATCCGCGAGCCTACGACGGTCATCGCGAATTGCCTTCGCGGCGACGTCGTCCGGCTCGTTCTCGCGGGAACTTCACATGTGGTTGCTTTTAGCGCCCTTGCTGCTCTCGGCAGTCTCGCTGCCGTCGCCAACTTCAAGCGATGCGGCGGGCGCCTTGCCTTTCTTGAGCAATTGGCTCGAGTTCACTACACGATGATGGCGATGGTCACGATCCTCATTGCCTTCGCCATCGTCGGCGTCGTGCTCTTCGTCGGGGTCCCCCTCCGGGAGATCCTCCTCCATCGCATTGTCCGTCGCGTGAGGGTCTTCCACGTGCGCGTCGACATGCTTGTCGAGCACCGTTTCGGCCTCCGCACGCTTCTCCGTATTGGCGAGATTGGCATCGGCTGCCTTCGGCGGATGGCTGCCTTTGGCGATGCGGTTGCCTTTGGGTTGGCAACCGTGCTCACGGCGGCGGCTCCCAGAACTTGGAGTCCGCCAAGAGGTCGTGGTGAGGCCGTCACCACCTTGCCCTTGTTGGTCTTGGATGGTCCGGCACTTGCCATCTCGTCGCCTGTGCAACTAGCACGTGAAGACCGTTGTGAGGATCACCCCACAACGTTAAGGAGGAATCGCCTCCCACAAACCCCTTGCTCTCACGATCGGTGAGGCAATTATAAATTCAATTTCTACTTTCCTAGGCCGCCACGTCGGCACAAGGTCGTGGTTTTTTAAACTAGACTTCCTAAGCCGTGACTCACGGCGATTGGCAAGGACTAGTACCTAGGAAAACGGAAATTGAAATGCAAGGGAATGACAAAATGAATGTGAGTGTCGCTCACAAGACAAAGGCAAAGAATTGCAAAGGAGTTCTAGTAAATCCTAGCAACTCCTTCTCTCCATCTTCCTACTTTTTGTCCTTCCTTTGTCTTCTTGTCTTCCTTGGTCTTCTCTTCACTCTCCTTGACGCCTCTTGCATTCCTGAGTGGCGTCTCCATTTAGCCGGCAGCGTTGGCGAGCCGCCAAAAATCTTCAAGGTGCCACTTTTCTTCTTTTTAGGGTGCTCTCAGGCCGTGAGAGTCCCTAAGCTTGGGAAGGGGTGCCGTCCCAATTTTTGGATGAAGGAGTTTTGAAGGAGCCTTAAAAATGGGGAGGATTTTGTGGTTTTTGAGGGTGGGAACTCCCCACCCCGCCCCACAAAAATCCTCCTAGCCCTCTTGAAGTGAGAAGAGGCTGGAAGGAAGAGTCTCCACCAAGTAGAGCTCATTTCAAGCTCTTTAACGCACTTTACGGCACTGCAATCCGTGAAGTGTAGATGCTGTAGTCCCTTTTGGCGTTTTTACTGCTGCTTGCAGCTGCAGTCGGCGTTTTACATAGGACGTAGCCGCCGTTTCTGTCAAACCCTTGGTCGCGAGGGTCGTCTGGCTCTGATACCACTGTAACGGGTCGAACCTCCAGCTCCTGCTCTGAAGTCATCGTCGGAGTTCGCAGAATGGCGTTCTCAGTCCGCATCAGGGGTTTACCCCCTTCGCAGGACTGAGGGGCAATCATCATCAATGACCTAGAGCAAGGATACTCGAATGTTTTGAGTCTCCGGAGGCCCATTTCCGTTTTTAACCTTATCCTTGGTTTTGGGACCCAAACCAGGGGTTTTTACCTTGAACTCGTGTGTTTGCATGAGTTATTTCGTTATTTTTATGTCGAAGTTTGTCGCAAACGAACTTTGATTTACGTTTTGCCGTTCTGGCGTGAAATCGTCGCGTACGAGGCACGCTGGCGATTTCACGGCAGTTCTCTCGTCCCCCTCCCTCGTCCTTGCTTGCTCGCTTGCAAGGAGGGCGAGTGGGGGTGAGGGCACGAGGCCACAAGGCCTCACCCTCGAGGCCCTCGTGGGCCCTCAGCCGCCGATAGGACTGAGGCCGCGATTGGGGGCTGGCGGCTGGCCAGCTGGTGGCCGGCCGGTCGCTTGGCCGGCCGCCGGCCGTCCAGCCGGCCGGCAGTGAGCTGGCCGGCGGCTAGCGAAATGCTGGCCGCCGGCCAGCGCTCGCTGACGCGAGGGTTGGTGCGCAACCACCCCTCGCTTCAGCAAGGAGGGAGGGCCAAACCGGCCCTCCCGCTACATATGGGCATGCGAGTATTACTTCATTGGAAATTATGGGGATTCGAGTATTTTTTCAGTGATAAGTATGGAAATGCAAGTGTTATTGCAGTGACAAGTATGGGCATTCAGTGTTACGTCATTGATAATTATGGGCATTCAAGCATTGTTTCAGTAAAAGTTATGAGCATTCTAGTTTTTGTTTTAGTGACTTGTGTGGGTGTTCGAGTATGACTCCAGTTACAAGTATGGGCATTGAAGTACTAATGATGTGACAGTCATGGGCATTCCAGCATGATTTCAGTGACAAGCATGGGCATCTGAGTGTAACTTCAGGGACAAGTATGGGCATTTGAGTATTAATTCACAAACAAGTAAGGGCATTCGTGTATGAATTCAAGGCCAACAAAGTATTGTGTTAATCTCTAAAGGTACGCGTTTTCTGTTTCTTTCAATACATGACTGTAAGAGTGAGTTCGAAGTGTTGTTTTCACATAGCCCTCATCTTCATGGGTACATTTGGTTTATGTTACATGGTTACTGGAAGTCATTAAATCAATGGAGATTGTAATGTTAATGAACAACTACATGTCTTAAGACAATCAAGAAGAAGAACTACCTAAACCACTCTGGATCCAACCACATTGGATACATGGCACTGCACAACCAGAGCCACTGACACACCTGAGAGGCACATCCCTGCCATCCTTGACAGGATATTGCATCAGAGAAAATGTCCTCATCGACATCATGCGAGTCGGTTTCTTCGTCTTCTTCGTCTTCTTCTCCGTAGAAGACGTCTTCCGCTCGCCTATCTCTGAATTCTGCTTCACTTGTATAGGCATCCATTGGAGATCCATGCCTACATATCTCGTAGTTGTTGGCTGCCACAAATAGGAATACAGTGTCTGACACACCAATGTTGCACCAACTCCCGAGAGGAACCCCACAGTCCAGTCAAGTGGATGACATGAAGTCATGTTTCAGGGTCCTTGTCTAAGTTCTTAGACTGAAGAGACATTTGATTGAAAGGGAATGAAACAACCGTGTTAGAAGTCTATATGTACACATTCTTGGTTTTTGCTTTTGATTGGGTTTTACAAAAATAGAAATTGGACATCATTCATTCACAAGTATTGAGAAGGACACAAGCCAAGAGGAATTGAGTAGTACAACATCTTCTAGAAACTGAGTTTAACAAAACTACCAACCCAACTACACCCCAAGTGAAATCAAGTGTACTACACGATTGCAATCCGGGGCCACTTGTGATCTAGCCAACATCTCCTCTCTAGGGAATGGTTTTTTGTAAGCTGTGCAAAACACACACATGGAAAGGAGTTAGTGGGAGAAACATGGCTGAAGACCGTGTTCTAATTTTCTTAACGAACAATAATGAACACTTAAGAGATTGCAATGGAAGACACTGCATGACTGCTAGCTGAAACAAACTCACCACATGCCAAAGGAACGGTTGATGCTGCCCACCTCGCCATGGAAAGCCATCCACAACACCTCGCGATCCTCTGCATCATTGTGGTTGACTCCCTCATCGCCACTGGAGACTCAAACGGGGTCAACTACCTCCTACCCTCCCTCCTCCTCCTCCGCCTCCTCATGCCCCCCCCCCCCCCCCCCCCCCCNGAAAGCCATCCACAACACCTCGCGATCCTCTGCATCATTGTGGTTGACTCCCTCATCGCCACTGGAGACTCAAACGGGGTCAACTACCTCCTACCCTCCCTCCTCCTCCTCCGCCTCCTCATGCCCCCCCCTCCTCCCCCTCCTCGTCGTCATCCTCCTCCTCCCCCTCCTCCTCTTCCCCATCCTCCTCCCTCCCCTCCTCGTCTGACTCTGCCTCCTCTACAACACGGGGGGCATCCTCTACCTCATCCCCGGAGTACCCCATGGCGTCCACATTCGACCTACATGACGCCCTCATGCGACGCTCTGCCTCTAGCTCTGTGACACGTGCGGCAGCCATCTGCTCTGGGGTTGAGGCCTCCATGTTAGGACATGACCGACGCACATGGCCTTGCTTCCCATAACGGGCACAAATGCGTCGCCTTTTCACCTTGGCGTACCTTTCCAATGTCACTGTGGCTAGATGCCCGCGCCCGCAACATGGGCCAGGTTACTCCCACATCGGGGTAGCCGGCTTCACAAGCCTCACCTTTGGCTAGGGGAAAGGAGTGTTGTACGTCCGTTTGTAGCTGAGGCTGAGGTAGCCAAAGTCCATGTACGCTACGGGATTGAGGGCATTCTCCATCAAGAGAGTGCAAGCATGCGGGCATGGCACCCCATACTCACGCCAGCGGCCGCACGAGCACACTTTGCTCTTGATGTTGATGTCGCATGGAGTGCCGTTTGGGCACACTGCATTGCCGCTTGTCCACGGTCTAGCCTCGTCCCCATCCAGGTCCAGACTGTACTCCCGGCTGCGGTCACAATTGTTTTTCACGTTCAGGTACAGCGCTGATGCAACGCTGCCCTCGGCGTCATGTGCCATACTTGGGCGAATGTGCTAGAGTCTCTGCACAAACACGTGAAAGTTGAAAAAACAGAAGTACAGGTGTATTTTCTTGAGCTCCATGAGCTTGTAGTTGAGGGACTCCATAGCGTTGCTGATGGTGTGCCCTCCACGAGGTACAGGGAAGTAAAGCCTGCTCCATCGTTCCGTGGGGATGCCAGGCTCCCCATGCCACCCAGCAGGTAGTCCACAATCTTTGGAACTGTCTGCTGCATCTTGGCCAGGAAGGCATCCCAATCCGCTTGCGTTTTCATGTGGGCGAGGTTCCTGAACAGAGATCCTGACCTGCCCTGGTAGTTTGGCCTCCATGGCGTTGGCCAGGCCATTCTCGCGGTCTAGAATGACTGTGGTGCCATCTTGTTTGGTAGGTCGCACAGGCTGCTGCCACATGCTCGCAGGACCACGTCCAGTTGCGCTTTTCCTCTCAAGACACCAAAGCGTAAGCTGCGGGCATGGCGTTGTCCTCTGTGTTGAGAAACTGCATGATCAAGAGTACCTGCTTTTACCCATTCTTGAGGTGGGTACCATCCATGACGAGCACTCGCTGAGTGTATTCAAAACCTTTGCAGCAGGCTCCGGGTGCCATGTATGACCGATCACCTCACCCCTGAAACTGTGTATCGACAAGTGTATTGGAAAGTGAACATATCAGTTAACATGGACATCTAACAAAACCTAATACATAGGACATGTAATCCATTATAGGTAACACCTTACATGAGGAAATTATGTTTGGGCTCTAGTGACATGAATTAATGTTGGTGATTTCTGAGAAATGTTTGCATATAGGAATACACTTTTTGATACACCAATTGTTGAGTGTATGAATTTGGGGTGATTGACCATAACTCCCTGGTGCGACGAACACCCGGTTGAACATGCCAGTTTCCCGGTCCTTCTCAGCATTTGTGATGGCGAGCAGGTCCACCTTCAAGAGCTCCATGAAACAGCATGTAAAACATGATCAGCCTGTAATTAAGAACAGAACGGAGGCATTAGAAAACAACCAAAAAAAGAAAAAGGGAAAAGTCATGTGTACCTCATCCGTGTATCCAGGGAACATGCTCCACGAATCTGATTTATTCCCGTACATATTGTCCAAGCAGGCCTTCTTCGCCCGGTATAGGGTGGTGTAGAGTACCTTGGTGTTGCCGACCTTTGTTACCACTGCCAACAGTGCCTTGGGTGTTGCTGACGGGTCCATCACGAGGGTGCTTTTGATGTGCCGTGCCACCCAGTGCGTGGAGCACACTGGGTTTCTCCGGCTAACTCCGGGATCACACAAGTGGCCATCAGTGAAGGACGTGATGTTGAACGCATCGTGCATCATCCTCCTTGTGAGGAGGAGAGCACTGCGTAAAGCAAGGCTCGTCTATCACGTCTTCGACGCAGTCGTTGAGTGGGAACCACGAAGAAGTGACGGCTCCACCACCTCTCTGGTGCATGTCCCGCCATCGGGAGACAACATGGGCACATTGTGTAGAAAACATGGCTCTAAAAAACTTAGATTCCCCCATTCCTCTCCCATGCACATTGCATGAGGCCTTCATGAGGGCGTGCAACATCATTGACGATGAGCTGCATCACAATGGCCAGCAAGGCGAGAACACCCCACCAAGCGCAACCATCAATGCGGGAAAAAAATTCCAAGCTTAGGTTTGAGATCAGCCGAGGGAACCACATGGTAGCCCTCCATGATGGGAGGTACTTTGCAACTCAGGAAACAGGCTGAACGTGCAACGAGACAGGCTGTCGAAACTAGAAAGGAATCCGCGCAAAGACAGAGACGGATTCTAGGAGAACCAGTTTGCAATCCGGTAAACTTCGAGGATCCGTCGATCAACGCAATCAGATGACGCAATCAGCCATGTGGTGTGCAGCGCGTACCTACGAGCGGAATGCTTGCAATATCATATGCAATACCACCGTGACCAAGGTGTCAGAGTCCAAGCGAACCACGTCAATTGCATTCCTTACTACCCTCGCATTGGCAAACGATGTAGTTGCAAGTCGTGTCATCATCCATGTTAAAATCCATCTCCAATCTGTCAAAACCATGAAAACCCCGTCAAGCGTGCACATGACAGAAACTAACCGGAGGCACAGCTGTCATGTTGGTTTTCACTATGGGCACCGCTGACTTTTTGTTTCCGACTCTGGACATCGCTGACATATTGGTTTTGACGTTGGACACCGCCATCGGTTTGTTTTTGACTATGGACACTGCTCATTTATCAAGCAAAATGATGGGTATCTTACAGCACTGCCCTCGAAAGAAATTGCCGCCCGAAGCATGACATGTTTGAATGTCACTCACGTTGGAACATTTTGCATCCATTTTATTTTTTGGGTTTTGACAGCACACATGAATTCATCCTAGACCTCCGGTTGATTTAAGGATAATTGCCACGTCAGATTCCTACTTCAGATGGAGTATGCGGGATGTCGATTGATATGTCAAGCAGATTGTAGGGGGCTCACAAGGATGAGGTATGGAAAAAAAGACGATTCGGGTGTTTGGGACAAGTGGATTACTTTTGTAAAGCATTCAGCGTACTTGGATGACTAGTGTCATCCAAGTGTTTTGAGCACATATACTCAATACCAAAAATGAGAATGAAGCATAAGTCGGGTCATCAGCGTTTGAGCTGAGTGACGCGTGGGAGGTCGCATCGTGAGTGGTGGTGGTGAAACACCGCCAAGAAGTCGGGGAGGGGGGTGGGATTTGAGAATATTGCAATGCTTCTTTATGAAATTTGAGCGTCGTTGAGAAGTCGACCAAACGATAACGAAACATCGATATGGTTTGTGACACTTTTTTCGACCAATCTAGAACATGGTCGAAGTTGTTAGAAACTCCCGGAACCGAACACCGGAGGTTGGGGCAGTTGGCCATAATTCCCTGGACTGAAATGGCGTGAAGATATTTAAATCACCGCGCGGTGAGCCATGGAGGGAAGAATAGAAATTCCCACTCGCAAGATTGGTGTCACACGATTTTCAAGTCCGCCACGTCTATCTACGTCTTTTCCCACCACTAGTTATTTGCCAACTTCTTGAGCATCTTGTCTTTGCTGAAGTGTCCACGTGGACTGGTGTTGTGGCATTCCCCCAATAGCATCCGCCGTAGTTCCTTGTTTGGAGGCATAAAGACCTGGCAAGTGAGCAGCCGCCGGTAGTAGGGGTCATCGAAAAAAACTTGTTTTCATCGTACCCGCCGAACTCCTCTCCTCCCTTCGCGAACAACCTCGCGAGGTACAGGTCTCGTTCGACAAGAAACATACAGATCTCAGCTATTGGATCTGGTCGTTGACTTCGATCATCCACCGGATTTGCTACATGCCGATACTCAATGTCGTAGTCAAAGTTGAACTCGAGAAAATCCATCAATCGAGTTTGTTGATTGCTTAGATCTGGCTTGATCTTGAGATGTTTCAGGGCGTGATGGTCAGTGTGGATGATGAATCTACATCATTCCTGCTAGTACTGCCATGTCTTGAATGTCTGCACGATTGTGAGCATCTCCTTCTTGTGCACCAAGTAATTCAATTCCAGCCCACGTAGCTTTCTTGACATGTACTCGACCGGTTGTTCTCCACTGCTGCTGTCTTGGAGGAGAACGGCTCCAATGGCTCGATCGGACGCATCGATGGCCATGATGTAGTCCATAGTGGGATCTGCCAGTTTTAAGGCTGGCACAGAGGTCAGAGCGTTTCTCAAGGAGTTGAACACTTCTTGTTTGCTGTCCCCCCCATTCCACCCGGTGGTTTTCCAAGTGAGATGGGAGAGGGGCGCTAACACTTGGACATAGTTCTTTACGAATTGACGGTAGTAGTTGTAGAAACCCAAAAAGACCTGGATGTCCCAAAATTTGTGGGCATCAGCGAATCAACGTCCGTCTCCACCTTTTTGGGTCCATGGTGGTCCGGTTGCTGCCAATGATGTGGCCCAAAAACTCTATTGAACGGTGACCAAAGTCGCACTTCAAGAGTTTTCCAAAAACCAATTCTCTATTTATAAAATCTCAAGAAATTTTAAGAGATGTCCATTGTGCTCCTTCCGGGTACGGCTGTACACCAGGATGTCGTCAATATACACGATGACCATGACGTTGAGATATGGACAAAACATTATTCATTGCCGCCATAAATGTCTCGGGGGTGTTTGTGAGTCCAAACATAATGACCATAAACTCAACGTGCCCGTATCTTGTACGGAATGTTGTCTTCTTGACGTTCTTACCAGATACGTGGATCTGATGATATCCATGGTGTAGGTTAATATAACTTAAAATTTGAGCCCCCAAAAACTGGTCAAAAAGTTTATCTGCTCACGGAAGGGGGTAGCGGTTCTTGATGGTGATGTCGTTCAACGCTCGGTGGTCTATGCACACTCGCATTTCTCTTATCTTTGTTTTCATAGAAAACACAGGTGCTACGTATGATGACATGGAGGGCCCAATGAAACCCTGCCCAAGCATCTCATCCAGCTGCTTCTTGAGTTCGGTCAGCTCGTGATCTCTCATCCTATAGGTCCCCTTCATTGTCGGTCCACTGTTTGGCTTCAAGTGTATCTGATGGTTGATATTGTGTTGTGGTGGCAAATCTCAGGGTAGTTCATCCGAAAAAACCCCTAAGAACTCCTCAACGAGCTCCGCAAACTCCTTTGCTATCGCTGAAAACTTGTCAGGTGTCGTTACCGTTGATGTCACTTTGGCAGCTGCAGTCTTTCCCCCCTCCCATACTTCCACGTGGACTAACCACACTTTGACTCCATGCTTCAGATATTGATTGGCCACGTCCAGAGATATTGGTTGGTGTTTTGTGGCTGCTGCAACTTCCTCTACTGCTTCCACCTCTGCTGCTTCCCCTAACCGCCGTTGCATCGTGGGTCCCTCGACTAGAGGAAGATAAATTTTTATACAATCAATGCTGACGTAGAATTCTCTACTACTCCATTGAACCTACGGATTGTGCCGGTACAGGAAGTTTCACCCAAGGATGATTATGTGGTCACTCATTGGGAAAGTCCTCAAAACTATTACGTTGTGCAGATCTCCAATTTGCAGCCGGAGTGGTTCACGAAGTCGACGGATCTACAGTTTACTGTCGACAGGTTTTCCTTCAAAAGCCCATGGTTTAGCTTGCAAACCCAGCTTCCAGCCATATTATTGCTGAAAAATTTGTGAGAAGCTCTCCCGTCCCATAGTGTCGGTACCATCTTGCGACTTTTACAACACGTCGCTTGCACTGGTAGCAGTATCGCCGGTTGGTTGTCCTTGTACCCCTTTGCGATTTTAGGAATCCTCGTTAGCAATGATGTGAGCTGCTCAGACGGGCAATCGGTTGGCGCAGATTTTTCCAACTGGATAGGAGGCTCGCTGTCTACTCCTATCCTCCACTGTTTCCCAACTCCTCACTCTTTTTCTGCGACAACCCTCCCCCCTTTGGATTGTTATTGCCGCTTTTAGCAGTCACGCAGAATACCGTAGTGTCTCTTATGTTCGACTTAAACAATTGTTTTCCTTCGTCTATTCAAGCACATGTTTAATTTTTTCCTTCATGGACGAAGCAGTCCAAACATTCCCAAATCCTTGTTTCTCTACACATAGTTTTAAGTCAACATGGAAAACTTCATGAAAGGTTAACACACATGCACATCCTCCTCATCCTCAAGTTCAACCACAGCAGGCGCAGCCACACACCGTGGAAATCCCCAGCCATCGGAAATCTCCAATTTCTTTGCGTGCAGCCCCAAGGGCTTGTGCGTAGAACGGGACACACTGTGTGCATCGGATCGTCGTCCGATGCACACAGTCATGTCATGACGGCGCGCTTAGCCGTCAGGATTGGGGCTGCGACTTGAAAAGCGAAGGAAGGGGTGCGACGGCCCCCTTGACGTTCCAAATTTTCAAAATTTGACACGGGAAGTTGAAGGGACAGACGAAGGAGGTGAAGAGGAATTTCGACCTAAGTGTAACACTATAGTAATACCTCGGTCTTTGGACGAAGCAGGTCCAAAGTTGCTAGGTCAGAAATAATAGTCGAGTTTAACTGTCACCAAACTGGGTTCTGAAAAATAGGCAAATGTAAAAGACACTACGGTATGACCTGGCTTCCCACAAGTCTAGCAGAGCCATTCATTGCACTGATAGACAGCATCAATCTTTATCTGAGATGAGGTTTCTACCGATTGTGACTTTCCTCTGCCACGATAAGGATCGTGCCTTGGGGTCGGCAACCATTGGATTCCTGTATCCGAGGATTGTAGTCGGCACTGTTGATGCAGTCGGCTTATGCGAGCATTTGTGGAAGGTTGTCTTGGATGCTGAAAATGGCAATTGCTCGCCAAATATCTCTCTTGAGGCCGTTGTAGTTGAAACATAGTTTGTCAGGGACAAGGTCACTGTCGGTGATGATTTTGCAGAAACACTAAGTGTACTTTGCCATCTTAAACTACTAACGCAGGCTTGAGAGTCCGTACCGTGTGCCAAACTTATCATTCACCTTCTTGAAGTGAGCGAGGGTAGCGCGCACGAAGTCGGTCCACATTTTGGGTGGCGTGAGAGATTCATGCCATGCTGGATAGATATGCTGGAGAGGTAGTACGCGTGTGGTCAATGATGTGAGAGCAGTCGCGAGCGCCATTGATGCAGCTCCGCTGGTCTCTTGATATCGTTGTATGGCCTTTAGATAGGACCACTAACTCAAAGTCGTACCCACGCAAAAGCGAGGTCACGAGGTCAAAACTCTTTTTGCCATTGTTGACACTAGTAGTGGTGAAGTACACCTCCAAAATCATCAGCAACACCTTGACTGTCGATCCCTTGGACTTTACGGGATCGAACGGCTAGTGAAATGCTTGTCAAAATTGGATTTCACTCAAGAGTTGCAGATTTCTCTCGGTGAGCACTAATTTGCGTGCATGGGAAACTCAAACCTCCACCATTACCGCCTTGAGCTGTTGGAGCAGATAGTCATTGAGGCTCTCAAGTTCCAAAATGTTTTGGTACATGTCTTCATTGATTTGCAGTTATTGGCCAGTGCCTCCCATCATGCCAGTAACCGTCCCAATGAGCTGCGGCGTGGGCGAAGGGTTTGCCAAGCCCCAGGGGTCCGTCACGGGCTTGGCCGTGGGGTTCATCGGTGCTTCACCAGTTATCGAGAAAGTTGCTGCTTCCGCCTGGTTTGCCTGGAGAGCTTCGTTGTTCGCACGCTGCTGATTTGCCATTGCCGTAGTAATCGCCAGGGACTGTTGCTTGTGGCCAGTTGCCCTTGCTCCGTTCACCATTGTCGTCGCAATGTCTGCCATCTCCTAGACAGTGGAGATGCGTTGAGGACTTGTACGAGGTTGTTGCCGGGTAGTTGACATGTCGGTTATCCCTCCAACGCCGCTGTGCTCTGATACCAATTGTTTCACCGAGCGGGACGTTGGTGGTTCACAGGGATGAGGTGCAGGACAAAAGACGATTGGGGTTTTTGGGTTAAATGAAAAATTTGCATGAAGTATTAAGTGTACTTGATGACAAGTGCCGAGTGAGTCGAGCACATATATACAATGCTGAGAACAAGAATGAGGCATAAGTCAGGTCATCGTTGTTGAAGCTGAGCGACGCGTGCAAGGTCACGCCTTGAGTGGTGGATTCGAGAAGCTCCGCCGCGAAGTCGGGGGGATTTGACAACATTACGACGCTCTTTCAAAAGAGTCGCTAATCATTGAGAAGTCGACCGAACGATATCGGAACATTGATGTGGTTTGTGAAACTTCTGTCAACCATTCTGAACAGTGTCAAAGTTGTCAGAATCTTCTGGAATGGAACGTCAGAGGCCAGGGCAGTTGGCCAAAATTCCATGGTCCGAATGGTGTAAACATTCTGAAGTCGCCACGTGGTGGGCCATGGATGTAAGAATAGAAATGCCCAGTCACGAGTTTTTGGGGACTCGTGTACGTCAGGGACATAACATAAACGATGCTAGATTACGGTTGTCATCCATTAGTTGAGCTCTGCCAAAATTTTGCAGGCATTAGATGTCCCTTAATCCTTAGCAAATTTCCACCAGAATAATCTTTTTTCTTTTTTTTTTTACCACAAGAATGATGAAATACATGTCAAGACTCCTAAACCACATCCAACTTATTAGTTCTTAGGAATCAAACTATGTATGGAGGGCCAGGAAAACTTGTGGCTTGCTTGGATTTGAGTGTAACAAGGTCTCCTTCAACAGTTCAACTTTTAATGTGCACGAAGAATGAATTCTCTCCATCCCAGAGTTGAGCTTTTGGATCATAGCGTAGTTGAGATGGTTGTCGGAGTCATTGGTCGGGCTCCATTGGAAATGTAGCCTACAATGCTTCTGGTGGCTGATGACTATGGATTCTTATGCATCATGAACTGCTTTCCCTACATCATCTTCGTTGGTTAACGCAGATGTTTCTAGTTGTGCTTGCTCCTTTTGACGATCGTGGCCGTGATGTCTACAAAGTCTTGGTCAGAGGAGATGTAGTCAAGAATTTTGAAAGTTTGTTGCGTGTGGGTGAAGCTGTGAGCTGCCCCTCAAGTACCACTTCACTCAGACAACAAGTGTTATGTGGGTGGAAACATCAGTGGTTTACAAGTAGAAGGTAGAAAACTAGGAACAAATAAAAAGGCTGTGCACCTTGCATTTGGTAGGAGATGTTTTTGTATGGCAAATTTCATAAAAGTCAACCGCATGTACACAATTTCATACATGGGAAATCTTAGGAATGCAAATACCATGTCATGTATGAAGAGGTGATGTCACTGGCGAGTTCATGAAGTCTCTATCACAAGACGGGGGTGTAAGAAAAATGCAAGATTTTTCTGGTCGGTATGTTGACTAGAAAACTTCAAGATGTGCATGATGTTTTTGTCACTTCTTACATCTGTTTCAGAAGGTTGTCACCAAAGAGGTACTAGCTTGACAAAGCTTTCCAACAGTGCAACCCAGTGGCGAAGTTGCCTCATGACATGACCGTTGTGTGTGACATCGTCAATGGGGCCATCGCTTTTTGGAAGAAGAGGCTACGCTTTCTGAGATCACCTCTGCCACCATTTTTACAACTGTTGACTGGAGCTCTGATGCAAATATGAAGTACGTCAGAGCAATTGCACATTGGATTTCAGATTTCAAAGTGAAGAGCATGGCACTATCCTTCCCACCTTTTCTAGACCCTCCCACAACAAACAAGATGTCTGAGGTGTTGCAATAAGAATTGAAGGTTTGGGGGGCGTGGGACCGTACTTTCTTCATCAAAGTTGACACCGAAAGCACAAATGACACCGTAACCAGCATTCATCATTCCATCTATCTTGGGCTTTGAAAAGTTGAGTCACATTTGTTTTCTGGGCCACATCATGAACTTAGTGATAAATGACTTGCTTTCTCTCCCCACTGTGGCTGAGGTCATCACTAAGGCCCATCACATTGCCATGTTTGCAACCCAAAGCACTCCACGAGAGAAGCCCCTTGTCATTGTGTGCTCAGGTGCAGGCCAGAAGTACAAATCTCTCCACCTTGACACAAAGACTTGGTTACACTCGACACTCAAATCGTGCAGCCAAGTGACCTCCGCAGAGTCCTCGTGTTTTGGCTGGCATTCTACAGCTGCGATGGAATGTTGTTGATGCTGTCCATAGTAGAGTGGGCCACCATTTCACTGCGCACCCTTATTCTTAAGCACTTGACATTACACACTGAGGAAATCACAAGGATGAATTATCTAGCGCTCATTCTTTTCATTACCTTCTTTGAGAGCATGATCACAAAGACTCATGGTTGAAGGTGCGGGTGATCAATACCAAGAAAAAGGGGAAGAGAAGGGGTTCAACAGGTCGGTTGAAAACTAAGGAGAGCTGCTGGCTTATGTTCATGCTGGCCTCAATGCCGTAGTGGAGAATTTGGAGAAGCACGCCACGCTACTGACTGATCGGCACATTCTGGAAACTGCACCTGACCCACGGTTCCGGCTCTGCTACTTCAACAAGACCCACGATTTGATGGGCATTGGCTCTGAGGCCGAGCTGTAGGGGAAGGTTATAGAGCCTTTGCACCCATACCACACCAAGGTGGTGTAAGCACGGGAGGTATCAGAAGCAAGAGTAGTAGCTATAGGGGAAGGAGCTAGATGAAGCAGCTGCTGGCAGCAAGAGTGTAGCAGCAGCTCCACCAGCAGATAAACAGAAACAGAGACAACCCGGAGTGTTGCAACAGTAGCAGGAGGATAAGGAGCTCATGGAAGCAGCCTTAGTTGACCATGCAGGGAAAATTTGTATCCCTCAAACTCCAGCTGCAGCATCCTGACGTGAAGAGGCACCACCAACCACATTGGAGGGAGAGGTGGAGAGGTGGGCAAAACTCCTGGTGAAAGACCTACACTGCCACATCATGCGATAAAAAAAAGAGAAGAAAACCTTATCCGTCCTCTTCCCTACCATAGACGTGTTCGTAGACCTGGCGACTTCAACACCATTGGAGTGACTGTTCTTCTCTTGGCTGCCACATCATTACAGAATTCCAGCATTCGATTGACCACTTGAAAGTTGAGAACATCATAAACATGAAGTCATAGATCAATGAAAGGAGTTTCTTAGTTTCCTGCGTCGTGCCCGGTGTGGGCCCACTCACATCGGACGCGGAAACGCCCGCGTCCATAGTGGAGCCGGCGCTGCCGACTCCGATGGGTGTATCCTTGGGCATGATGCTGCCGTTGAGTGGTGAGCACTGCCGAGAATTATTTCGGCAGCGTTCACACCGCCCTAGCGGGCGTGGATTGTGTAATGGGGCCTTTTGCAGCGTGAAGGCCGCTGCCGATGAACCCCCCCACACTGGTGAACAATTTCGGCAGCCTTTTCCCTGCCCCAGTGGGCGTGGGAAATATGACGAGGCCTGTTTCAGCCTGGAAGTTGCCGATGGACCGACCCCGACGCTGCCAATTTTTTTTTGACAGCGTTTCCCCCGCCCTAGTGAGCGTGGGAAATCTGGGAGGTGCCGTGAAGCAGTCTTGTGTACCTGAACTACCCCCACCCAACCCAGGGAGAGAGGGGAAGCCAGCCAGAAGGGGGAAGGGTAGATCAGAGGAAGAGTAGACGGCTGCTGCTGCCGCCGAAGCTGCTGCTGCTGCCGCTGCAGCTGGTGCTGCTGCTGCTGATGCTACTTGTGGCCGTCATCGCTGGCTACTACTAGAGCACACTGTCACAGTCCTGCCGCAGCTTCTATCACAGCTGTGATTGGACAGCTCTCATTGTGGTTGCTGCTCGCTGTTGCGGCTATCCACAGCTGTGGCTTCTAGCTACTTCTGCCGCACCCTGCTACACGCCTTGATCGCTGCAGTCACTGCTCCGCGCAGCGGCCGGCGATGGTGCTGCAGCTCTGCCACTGTGCCTGCTACCCGCTGCTGCAGCCGTGGCTAAGCGGCTGCTGCTGCTGCCGCTGCCGGCTGTTGCGGCTGCTGACTGCTGCTGCCGCATGCCGCTGCTCGCTGTTGCCGCTACTGCTGCTGTTGCCGCTGCTGCTGCTGTTACCGCTGCTCTGCACGGCCGTAGGCAGGGGTGCTGTGGCGTGGCCAATGCGGCCGAGCCAATGCGGCCGTCGCCCGCGGCTGCTACTGACTGCTGCTGCGGCACGCCGCTGCGCGCTGCTGCCGCTGTAGCTGCTGCTTTGCGACTGCTGTCGCTGCTGCCGCTGCCGCTGCTGACCCGTGCAATTGCGGATCTGCCCTCCCAGGACCTTTCGCGTCTCTCACGCGCAACGCGACGAGCTTTGGCTCATCCTGCTCTGATACCAGAACAGAGACTCCTAGTGACTGTTCCATTGCACAGCTGTGTGGAACACCACAATGTGGTCAGAACGCAACTGAATACGTCCAAAACGGACGAGTGTGCAAGGTGTACACGTCAGAACAATGGAGTGAGGATGAGTAAGACGTACGGGGTAGAACTCAATAGTCGAGTCCACCTGTCGGCTGGCGAGAGAGAGCTCGTCGGTGCTCGCTAAAAAAAACCCGTCTCACGTCACAACTTGCCCACAACCTGAGTTTTGTTCTATCCTGTGACTGTCCAAACTAACACAATCTCACAAGCAAGACTAAACTAGGTTACCCAGGCATTACAGTTCACAGACAAAAAGCCACAACAGTAGATTGTCTTGAGATCAGACGTGAGCTCTCCGAGTCTCCCGTACTCTCCCTCAAAGAGGGAGGCTGCTCGCCAGTTGCCGGACTCGAGTCTGCTCCCCGAGTCTCCCGTACTCTCTGCCTCCTCAGGGATGTGCAAAGCAATGGACGTGAGCCGAGAGGTCACAGTAAGGACACAACAACACTCTGTGTGCATGAACAAAAACGGACGGGCCATCATCTAAGCTCCTAGAACAACGCCCTCCCATGACCGCGCGCAGCCAGGTGTTGGTTTGGTGTACAAAAGGTGTTGACCTCCCAGTGCTTGTTTCACTGTCCACCGGTCTCCTTACACACGCATCTCTGCAAGAAGTTAAACAAACCTGGCTGCAACACACGTCGAGTAGTCACTAGAGTCAGAAACATATCCAAGCATGATGGGCGTTTTCTCCGATAAGCTGTGAATGCCCCCGCCATTTACGTAGCCATGGTCTCGTGCCTATGTGCCAGCCAGTTACTCTCAAGAATCTCTTATTCTTGATACTTGGTTTGCTGCTGACATAAAATTGGCATGCTCAAACACACTTTAGGATGATGTGGATGGATGCTTGCATGCCTGGTTGGTATATGATAGCATGTGCTTGGATGCATGTTGGGGTCATGTTGCCGGATTTTTCGCACAGCATCAACTATCGGTTAGTTTTGAGAGGGTTGGCTCGACCCCAGGGGTGGCGATGGCCACGCCTCGCGCGTCTTGCTCCAGGTTCACCAAGTCAAGGTCGACCCAACTACTTATAACCACTTCTTGTTTCCACTTTCAAAGTAAGCTTTGCAGCATCCATAGCGTTTCCTATATCCTCGTGCTCTATCCCCCACACAATCCTACTAACTACTGGTACCAAAGCAATGACGGAGAAGGTCGTCGCTCCACCGTCCTCTCGTGCGATGGAGCACCGATTCATGGGACCCGTTCCTTTTCCACTCTTGGCCTCGGACACACAATGACTATATTGTCATTGTGTGTCCGAGGCCAAGAGTGGAAAATGAAGTTTTGTTTAGGGTTTAGGGTCTTTCATTCTGGATTCATGTTAACCAATGAAAGTGGCAGGCTATGCCAGCGCCAGTGGAAGTAGGGACCCCGGTGCTGTTGAAGGGCTCCAACAACAAGGTGAGGGCTAACAGCACTTCCCCGAGTCCAGTGGCGGTTATTGTGTCTCGCATGTTAGCTTCTGTCGCTTCCATAACTTGTTTCAACGGCTGTCATGCTACATTGTATTGCTTCCATCACTTGTCCTAGATGCTGCAGAAATAATTGCTTCAACATTTCTCACCAGCGTTACCATACTATCACAGACATGATACAAGGGAGATAAACCTTTTCTTGGTTTTCCTCCACCTCACCTTGTTGGAATGCAAGTCACATATGCAATACGACGAGCGGCATGTGAAAGAAGGCGTGCACAAGGCTGTAGAGAACACGCATCTGCGACAAATGGCAGTGTGAGACAACGTGTGAGGAAAGGATGGGTACCTCATCAGTGCGTTGGTGTTATCAGAAATCTGAACAGGCTCTCAAAGGAGTTCCATTGGCTGGTGGGTGGGCTGATGGCTGACATAAAAGTGTCAACAATGTTGATTAAATAGCTGCAAAAAAAATGGAAGCTTAGATACTCTTCGGCTCGCCAGGATGCTGTTGCTGATCTGAATCCGTGCCATGAATGTACATGGGCATAACAAGCAACCAAGACGTTACCGTGGGTCCATGGAAACCATGTACAGGCTGTCAAGAACTCAGAACCTGTGTTGCATTTGGTTTGCATGTCTGTTGTCTGGTTGGCATATGTTGACATTCCTTGGGACTCTTGAAGAGCTATTGCAAAACTCCACTGAAGCAAATGGGACGTCTCGTACCAAGAGGGATTGAGAAAAGACAGGAGCTGGTTTCATTCCGGTTGGATTCCGGAAAGTTTCCCACAAAAAAACACCCAAGGTCAAACACCTTGCCGCAAAACTCCAAGAAGTCACGTCGTATTGGAATGTCATCTACTAAAAAATCTACTGCTATGAATTCTACAATGCCAAAAATGATACAGCAACTGTCTTTTGGTGATTGGTTTAGGCCCAAGGCACTGAAAGATTCATCGAATCACCTACATGACTCGGAATTTTTCGAGACCTAATCCACAACAATAGCACCTTGTTGTGTAATCTAACCACCAAGCTCACATGACATGTTTTGAGCATGACCGGTGGCAGTAAAAGCGTGAGCTAGATTCTTGGGCTTCAAAGATGAGGACCTTGCCCTTTCATTGAATTCCTTTCTTGAGGGTACTGTGACTTTTGAGAATATTGAAAACATCCCATATGTAACAGAAGCAACTTCAAGATTCTATCTGACTTGATACATAACCCTTACATCCCGCAACACAACCAGTTGGAAGTCTATAAACAGCATTCTCCAATGAACACATGGTGATCTGCCCCTTACACGTGTTGAGAATATGTTTGTCCGTAGTTCATTGATCTGGCTCACTACACTCCATTTAAAAGTCTTGATGAAGGAAAAAACAATTTCCGAATATAGTGAGAAACATATGAACGGTGAAAGAAATCCTGATGGAAACTGTAGGTTCAACCACAAAAGGCACAAGGCAGCAATAGTGGCGGCTACTGGCGGCCATAACCATGAAAGTGAGGGTGATGCCAAAATTGGCGTCATTGGCAAGAGAATGGAAAAAGAAAAGAAATTTTCAATAGAGTATAACTTTGCATAGATATCACAAGAAACATGACAAGAGTACACTGAATTTCAGGCTTACATTGACTAGGCTGCTTTCAGTTGGGTGGATGGCCCACAGAAGGCCACACTATTGCAGTGAGGTTTCAGAATTCTTTGGAATAGCCTCAGTAAGGTCGGCAGACTTTGCCATTGGCTGGGAGAGAATTCAGAGACAGGGGGTCGGGAAAAGGGGGGAGGAGGGGAGGTAAAGAAAATGCATAGCTTCCTTTCCAAATATTTGGGCAACAGAGAGAGTCACATGATCATTCACCATGTGATGACAGGCTAGCCCTGCGAGAAGTGCAACCAGATCGGCTCTCCTGCAACCAAGTGTTGCCTTGCTCATAGCGCGAGCCATCCACCCTCCAGCAGCAATGGATCCAGTCTTCTTCTGTCTCGCCAGAGGAATACTTGTCCATCAGTTGGTCAAGCTCGTCACAATAGCTTGACCGACCAATCACCCCGCTGCAGATCTGCTGCCTATCATCAGCAGTGCTGCTTCGCCTGCTGTTTCCATCCACAGCTATCTTTGAGTACAATTCAATGTCCTCTTCCATAGCTACCTCCTCTGCTGCACAAAAATCCTTGACAGAATGTTCTTCAGCTCTACTGTTCATCACGGGAAAATAAATGTAGTCTTCAACGGTGTAGAGCTGCTCTGCTTCGTCCAGCCCTTGAAGGAGAAAAGCATCCTTTCCTTCCCAAAAGCATTGCTCAGGCTGCATGCCTGTTCTCTGTTCCACATCCGTTTCAACCGGCTCTTCTGCCGGTTTCTCCTCCTCCACTGTCTCATGCTCCTCCACTTGCTCACCATCTTCCACAGAGGTCTCTTCAGCCGTGGAGATAATTGTTGGGATGGGAATGTAAATGCATTCGTCGTCACAGTATAGTCCCTCAGCATCCTCAAGACTGCGGAGCAATACGGCGTCCTGCTCCTCCCATGACTGTGCCCTACATTGAGCGGCCATTGTCTAAGCCACAACTGCTCCAGCTTGATCCAACACCACAGCCTCCTCCTTTGGCCTCTCAATTTCCTCTTCCTCATGGCTGCTGCCGCCAAACTCTGCCTCCATCTGCCTTTGGGTGAAATCCTGACACTCCTTTTCCCTCTTTTGCTCCAACTTCCTCAGGACCTCCTGTCAACCGGCCTGAGGCAAACGGACTAGAAAATAGGGCCGACACAATAGCACCTGCCGTCCGCTCCTAGCATTTCAGCTAGGAGAAGATATCACCCTCAGGATCACGGTTCCACACTGAGCAGTTCCTAGGCAATCACTTGCTAGCAACTGTGTCCACTTAACACTTGGTCACTTTCGCGCGAGGTGCTAGTCAAAGACTAACTCCTGGGGCTTAGACCAACCAGTGTCTTCTTTATACTGTTCCTTAGTTGGACAACTCTGTGAGGAGCATCTAAGGCCAGATTGTGTAATTAGAATGAGGAATGAGCCTGGTACATATAGTCCTAGGCCTGGCTTCTAAGGTGTGTGGGTAGTGGCACTTTTGGGGTGGTCACTCCACACCACCTCACCAGTCCGCCAATTGGCGCATCCACTGACCGCCAAGTGGCGCACTCTCCTCATGCATGGAGAAATGTCTAAGAAACTTCCCCTATGCTAGAAGGTCAAAAAACCTCCTGCGCACATCAAGGCTCGATCGCAGGACCTGTTGTCCCTAAGTCCAACATGCTATCCGTTGCGCTACACTTCTGGTGTCTCGCTTGCATTTGCACCACAAACAAGGTTTGGGGGACTTACTCCAAGGGAGCAGTGCATGCCCAACCTGTCCGTCAACCCATAGCAGTGGCCATGGGGCATAGAAGAACAACACCTCCTCCTCCCTTTTGTCCACGAACTTCTCAAAGACTTTAAAAAAGACCTTAGTCTCCAACTGCTGGTTCCTCAACCGCTCCTTGCTCCGCTCAATCCACAGCTTAGTTTCCTCATTCTTCTTCCTGGAAGCTTCTTTCACTTGCTGCTCCCTCTGAATCTCCTCCTCCCTTTCCTTCTTCATGTCGAAGTCCCAAAAATGGCAGATTACAAGTTCAAGTGCTGTGACAATTGTCTCTTTGGCTTCTAGCCCTTGTGATAAGGTCAGCGAGTGTTCGCCAAGTGAGAGTGTTAGCGGTTGGCGAAACCCGCCGACACGGATGGCCGCACGTGACGGCCGACTGGGTTGAGCGATGAAAACAAAGGGGGGAAATGCGGTCCAAGCATCGCAACAACTTGCCAGAACCGGACGGGAGGGCGAGCCGGCCCCGGCCGGCTGTTTTGGATGTACTCTCGGAGACGGGAGAGAAAATCGATGTGCCACCATCTAATTCTCAGTCTGTTTTACTTGTGTGGGTGTGGGAGGAACAGTCGCACGTGATGTGCAAACAAACATGTGCGCATGTGCGAGCGGCGCATGTGCAATTTAGTTTGTGACGCAATGACGCCACTGGCAAGTCGCGCAAGTCATCACGCAATTCCACGACGCGGTCTCCCAAACGCACCAAGCGACCAAGCCGGGTTTATACGCGACTCGCCGCCAAATGGCGTCGCGTTCCTTTTGCTTGTTGCGTCGCATGACCCCAAAAGTGAGTGTGCACGATTTTCAACCGCAACAAGTCCATGGAGTGTGTTTTTTGTGGGTTTTCTCCTGTGAGTCAGCTGGTGGCCATAACTACCACCATGTGAGGGGTAGTCCAACAAGGTGTGGCCACCGCCAAGGGTGCAGAAGTGGTTCTCAACAACCATAGAAGTGAGACCTGCGCCCTGGACCAAGTTTTATTGTTTTACTTGTGTGTTTCTAAGTGTCTCCGTGTATCATAGTGTGCCGGATGTATGAGGCACTTGTCTCTTGTAAGTTAAACTAAGGATTTTCCTAAGTGTTCAACCCAAATTCACCAAGACCCTCACTTTGCACCAATGCTACTTAATCTACATTTCTCTGTTGATGCCCAAATTTTATGAGCATGTTATAAAACTCCTAAGCTTTCCAATGAGCTATCTCACGCCTCCTAAGATAGCCGTTTGAGTGCCTCATGAATTTTATCGCTCAATCGGCCGAGTCTCTGTCCAGAATTTCCAGAAAGTTACCGAGGTCCCAGTTTTGAGTTTGAGCCTTTGCTGAGGACGATTTTGGCCATACTTCAGCAAAATGTAGCTGGTGGAGCACGTTAAAATTCTCCAAAAGTGGTATCAGAGCAGTTTGGAGGATTCTCGCCATCCGAGACGCTCGAGCGCGAGCAAGTGAGGGACGGGAGCTACCACTGCCGCACTCATGGCCGCCGCTCCGACCAAGGAGTTCCACGTGGTGGACAAACTCGTGGGTGCATCGAACTTCATCAATTAGAAATTCTGTATGCAACTCGTGTTTGAGGAGCGTGGGATTGGGGAGGTTGTGACGGGAGCAGAGCAAGTGCCGGATGTGAGCGTCGCATCAGCACACGTGACGGCATCCCCGGTGGTGACGCAAGGGCGTGCGGGGGAAGCGGGGGCAGCTGCTGAAAGGGCGGAGAGGTTCGTGAAAAACAACCGGAAGGCATTGATGTTTCTTGCAATGAACGTCGTGCCACCGCTTATGCCATATGTGCAGCCGTACAAGCACGTGTGTGATGCGTGGAAAGCCTTGTGCGGGGTGTATGAAGCGGGAGCGGTGACGAATCGCATGATGTTGCGGGATCGTTTTTGCAAGCTTCGCATGGGTGCGGGTGAAGAGATGCAGGACTACATCAACCATGCCAAAGAGCTGGCAGAGCAGCTCGGAGCAGCCGGAGCCGAGTTCGGGAGCGACGAGATCATCCTCACGTTGTTGGAGGGGCTCCCGGAGTTGTACTCACCACTCGTTGTCACATTGGAGGCGTAGTCGGGCGTCCTCAACCTCGAGGAGTTGACGAAAAAGCTCCTCCATGAAGAAGTGTGCTGCCATGCACGTGACAACGAAGATCGGGACACCGCATTTGTGAGCCGGACGCACGTGCACCCGAGGGTCGACGGCAACATGGGAGCCGTTGGTGCACCACCGGCGACGTGGATCCGTGCGTGTTCTCACTGTGGTTCTACCAAGCATCTCTTTCGTGACTGTGCCGTGTGGAAAGCAAATTGTAAGCGATTCTCCTCCGCCTCTTCTTCCTCATCCTTGAGGAAGAAGAGGTGCGCCACAATGGCCTCCGATAAAATCTTTGTGCTTGCGGCTAGCGTCACCATCTCTGCCGACGTGTGGTATGTTGACTCGGGTGCTTCACGTCATGTGACTCCGCACCGCGAGTGGCTTGACGAGTATGCAAGCATCAATCCTCAAGATGTTGTGTTGGGGGACAAAGGGGTTGTGGCGGCAGTGGGAGAAGGAAGGGTGTGCATGGATGTGAACGTCGATGGAGAGGTGAGCAATGTGAAGCTCACCAACGTACTTCATGTGCCGAAGCTCGCAAAGAGCCTTGTGTCGGTGATCGAGCTTGCAAAGAGGGGGTGTACTGTGCATTTTGATGAGGAAGAGTATAACGTCGTGTAAGGAGGAGCCGTGGTGCTTGTGACGCAATGTGAAGGTGCTCTCTATCCATTGCGTGGTCAAGTCATGACTCCGGAGGCATGTATGACCGCCACGGTGGCATGTGGTGGAAGATGTGGAGATAAAGTGGGAGCAACGGGGTTTGACGTGCTTGGCATTGCGCTTCCATCCCTTGTGCCTCCAAGTCCCATGGTTCATGAGCAGGTCAAGGAAGCCAACGTGGCAGATGGGACATCCACAGAGCAGTTTGGTGGAGGCAAAGCAGCAGTAGCGGCTGTGGCATTGGAGAAGCCACATGGATTGCCCGTGGTGCCATGGAGCAGAGCAGTCAAGAGCATCCACACCACCACAAGGAATGTTGTGCCTCCACCACCAAAACGCGTGAAGAATGCCGTAGCAGTGGGATCGGCAAAGAGTGCGGGTTGCGTCCGAAGCGCAAAGGGCAAGAAGGCTTGCGTGCCAGCGATCAACATCAAGGCGGAGCCCATCAGTGACGTGTTGAGGACCACCGACACATCGTGGCTCAACACGCTCCTTGGTGATACCGGCATCAACATCGACATGGATCTTGACATCCCAAGCAATATGGAAGTTGAGTGGCCGCTGGACTTCGCCCGCAAGAAAAATGAAGATGAAGCTGAAGACCCAAAATTGGCAGATTACAAGTTCAAGTGCTGTGACAATTGTCTCTTTGGCTTCTAGCCCTTGTGATAAGGTCGGCGAGTGCTCACAACGTGGGAGTGTTGGTGGTTTGGCGAAACCCGCCGACGCGGATGGCCACACGTGGCGGCCGGCTGGGTTGAGCAACAAAAATAAAGGGGGGAAGCCCGGTCCAAGCATCGCAACAACGCGCGAGAACCGGACGGGAGGGTAAGCCGGCCCTGGCCAACTGTTTTGGATGTACTCTCCGAGATGGGAGAGAAACCGATGTGCCACCATCTATTTCTCAGTTTGTTTTTTTTTGTGTGAGTGTAGGAGGAACAGTCGCACGTGATGTGCAAACAAACATGTGCGCATGTGTGAGCGGCGCATGTGCAAATTAGTTTGTTACGCGATGACGCCACCTGCAAGTCACGCAAGTCATCGCGTAACTCCATGACGCGGCCTCGCCAACGCACCAAGCGACCAAGCCGCGTTTATACGCGACTTGCCACCAAATGGCATTGCGTTTCTTTTGCTTGTCGCGTCGCATAACCCCAAAAGTGTGTGTACACGGTTTTTAACCGCAACAAGTGCATGGAATGTGTTTTTTGTGGGTTTTCTTCTGTGAGTCATAACTACCACCATGTGAGGGGTAGTCCAACAAGGTGTGGCCACCGCCAAGGGTGCATAAGTGGTTCTCAACCACCATAGAAGTGAGACCTGCGCCCCGGACTAAGGTTCATTGTTTTTCTTGTGTGTTTCTAAGTGTCTCCGTGTATCATAGTGTGCCGGATATATGAGGCACTTGTCTCTTGTGAGTTGAACTAAGGATTTTCCTAAGTGTTCATCCCAAGTTCACCAAGACCCTCACTTTGCAGCAATGCTACTCAATCTACATTTCTCCGTTGATGCCCAAATATTGTGAGCATGTTTTACAACTCCTAAGCTTTCCAACGAGCTACCTCACACCTCCTAAGATAGTCGTTTGAGTGCCGCACAAATTTTATTGCTCAAACAACCGAGTCTCTGTCCAGAATTTCCAGAAAATCAATGAGGTCCCAGTTTTGAGTTTGAGCCTTCACCGAGGACGTTTTTGGCCATATTTCAGCAAGCTGTAGCTGGTGGAGCACGTTAAAATTCTCCAACAAAGAAGTCATGTGAGCAAGAAAAACATGATGGAGAGAAAAGCGTGGCTGAATTGTTTCTGTTCAATGAGTAGCAGCGGCATCGACATGTGACTGATAGAAAACGATGCTGGCCTCCTGGTGACTGCTTTGACAGAGAATATTCAATTGGTGAGAATCGTTATGGATGCTTTGGGATGTGGCATACTACAAAAAGGAAATGATTGGAAAGCGCAAGAGAGGGGTAGTTACTACAAAGCAGAACCGAACCTTTTTCTTGAAGTTTAGCAGTCCTCCTGCGAGACCGCTGTGGCTGGCTCTTTGTGACAAAGCTTCCAGGAAAGTGTTGCTCGCTGATGGAGCTGTTGCTTTGGACGTGATAGATGGCGACAAAAGGGCCATGTCGCTGAGCTTTGCAGTGAACAGACGAATGTGGTCTAAACTGTGGACACGTTTGTGAGGAGCTGCTGTCCTCGTATGTCTGTTGATTGCACTGACTGATTGTTGGAACGAAATGGCAAGCTTTTGACAGTGCAGGGACAGCAATGGCGGCGTTTGCTGCTGTCATCGGAGACAACACTCCCCTTTTGAGAGGGAGAGCGCTTTCGTCGTCAGTGGGACAGCTATGTCCCGCTGATGTCGCTTCTGTGCCGTGACATGCATGTCCGATGAGAAACGCCCCGATGTTGTCGGTGACTTTGGTGCGGTTATCCCGCATCACACACACCAGTTTGTTTAGACTTTACCAGTTATGCAAATGAAATCGTCAAACGTTTTTACAGTCTTAAACTGAAAGAGGATATCGGCTGACCTTCACCGTCGATTACCTTTTCGATCAAAATTGATCAATCTCAAGTCGGTTGCACCGCAAACCACCTTCCATGCACGGCGGATGATCCACCTGCAAGGAGCCAGGTTGCACTTCGGTCACCAACTTTCTGTTAGTTTTGGAGGTCTCCGTCTCATACTTACTTGAAGTTTTGTGCCACATGCTGAAATGAAATCATTGTATTGTGTGTAATTCACCTTGCCTTTCATTTTTCTTGTAAGGGTTGGCGATTCTCTTGCAAACGGTTTGAGAATTCAAACAGCCATCTGATTTGGTGCCTCGTTACGGCAGCCGTAACGAGGCACCATCGATTGGGAGAGTCCGCAAAGCACGTGCATCTCACAAAATCTATGTGCGGTGGAGGAATGGAGATCCTGATAGGTCTCACGCGCCGCGCTAACTGACGTGTCCGGGACCATCTGATGTCATGGTCTATGGCGTTTTCAGCTGCTGTGACCCCGACAATGACGGCCAATGGATGCAGATGCTGGCTTCTCTGCTTCCTGGTCGAGGGGGACACGAGGACGGAGAGCACGGGGAAGTCCCTGCAACTCTTCTTGTGCGATTGGCAGAGGATGGTCTCTATGCAGACTCCTCGTTCACCATGGGCCAGCACGGCACTGCGTCGTTTCAGCGGTGCAGGGGCACCGCCGAAACGGTGTTCTTTGATGAGAAGTGTCAAAATCATCAAACATATGTCTATTAAATTCCGGTTACGATTGAGGAGTAGTCAGGGTGGTTGGAACTATCGAGCAACGCGTGTGGCGTGGAGTCACGTCGTGAGTGGTCAGATCCGAGAAACTCTGCCTAGGAATCGGGGGGCTCTGAGGATCGACGGTGAAGATGCGAGATGCATCTTTATGAATCGACACATGTCTCGATGCGTTGCGAAGTTGACCAAAAGTTCGTGTTACTTTTTTCGCAGATTCTAGAAAGTGGTCGAGGTTGTCTGAAAGCTCGGGAGGGTTTTTACGGAGAGCAAGGGCAGTTGGACAATTGTCCTAGACCGACGGAGTGAAAGTCAGGGTCTCGATGTGCCATGGGCTATTTGTGTAATGAGATGAATTCCCACTCCGAAAATTAGGGACTCGTGTACGTCTGGTACGTAACACTTCCCCCCTTGTAGTCGTAACGTCCCGGCGCGCGTATTGACGTGGCCCAGTGATGGTGGTTAGAGCCGTTCATTAGGCGATCGACGTATCGGAGATAGTCGTAGGGTTCCCAGCTGTTATGCGCGGCGTCGTAGCTGTGCCACATGACAAGACATTCTGTTGGCTTGCCACGTTGATGGCCAAGGATGTCCTCGATGACGTATTTGGCGTCCTCGTCCACTTGTACAAGAGGAGGGGGAGGGGCATCTCAGCCGGGAAGTTCTCTCCGGGGTATCGGTAGTGCTTGAGTCTGCTGTTATGAAAGACCGGATGGTGTTGGGAAGTTTGATTCACGCAACCACGGGAGTTTGCATGCGCACGATCTCAAACAGTCCTAACCAGCGGAGTTTGAGCTTCGACCAGTCGGCTCCACGAAGCTTGATGTCCGTCGAGTTAAGATGGACTTTGTCGCTAGTTTTGAAAACGTTGTTATTGTGATGCTGATTGGCTACTTGTTTCATCGTCGCTTGTGTCTTTGCGAGTGTCTGTCGTGTTTCGTCCTAGTTGGCTGAGAAATCTTGGCATTGGACATCAATCACGGGAATGTTGCTCTGACTTTGTAGTCCATCAAGTGTGGTACAAAGATTTTCGTACACTTCTTTAAACAGAGTTTTACCCGTTGCAGTGGAGTTCGTGGAATTGTATGCAATTCCGGCTGTCAGGAGTTTTGTGCCCAATCCGTCCCATGAGGTTCGCCTAGTGTTCGGAGGAGTTGTTCGAGAGTTTGATTGGTCCGCCCGGTTTGGCCGTCGGGTTGAGGATGGAACGCCATTGAACGCTGGATCCGACTGCTGTAGCGAGTCATCAGTTCATGCCAAAAGTGGCTGGTGAATGCACCATCCCTGTCGCTCATGATGGTTCTCGGTATGCCATGTAAATGCAACACTTTTTTTATAGAAACAGCCGTGCCGTTCCTTTGGCAGTGACAGTCGCCATTGTCCAAATAAAATGAGACATTTCGGAAAACCTGTCGATAATCACGAAGATTGCATCATATCCTTCGGGTGTGACGGGCAATCCTGTGTTTAAGTCCATGGGGATGTCAGCCCATGGTTCCGTTGGAATGGGGAGCGGCTGCAGAAGTCCGGGTGGCCGTCTGCGATGAGATTTTTGTTGCTAACACGTGTCGCATAACTTGCAGAATTTGGCCACGTCGGATTGCATCTTGTCCCACCAGTGGTATTTTGCCATCTTCTTCAGCGTCTTGTCTTATACAAAATGTCCACATGGACGTGTTTTGTGGCACTCCTCGAGCAGCATGCGGCAGAGTCCCTCGTTCGGGGAGACGACTACCTTGCGAGTGAATTGTCGTCTCCAATAGGGTGCGTCGTACCAGAATTTTGCCTTTTTGTATTCACCGTGTTGGTCGTATCCTCATGCAAAAAACTGCTCGAGATATGGATCTTGTTGCAGTTGTAGCATTGTTGCTTCAACCATCAGATCTCGTTGGCGGCTGAGCGCATATGCCCGGTTTTTTTTTCCTTGCTGGTACTCGATACTGTAGTCAAACCCGGATTCAAGGAAATCCATCCATTGGGTTTGGCGTCGACTGAGGTTTGGCTATGTCTTCAAATACTTCAACGCATGGTGGTCGGTGCGTACGATGCATCGGCAGCACTCTAGATAACACCACCATATCTTAAATCCATGAACAACAGCCGGCATCTCCTTCTATTGTATGACATAGTTGAGTTCTAGTCCTCGCAGTTTTTGAGACATGTAGGCGACCGGCTGCTCGTCGTTGCCACGGTCTTTGAGGATGACCACGCCGATGGCTTGATTTGAGGCATCCGTAGCCATGAAGTAGTCGACCATTGGATCTGGCGCTGATGTCAGATCATTCTGCAAAGCAGTGAATGCTTCTTGTTTGTTGTCTCTCCATCGCCACAGATATTCCTTTTTGGTGAGGTGGGAGAGAGGCGCTGTCACTCAGGTGTCATCCCGTACGAAACGCCGGTAGTACTTGTTGAAGCTGAGAAAAACATAAACATCTCGAACGTTGGTCGTCGTTGGCCTATCGGCGACTGCTGCTACTTTTTCTGGATCCATGGTGATCCGTCTGCCATTGATGGCGTGACCCAAAAACTCAATCAAACGGCGACTGAAGTGACACTTCAAGTGTTTTCTAACAAATTTCTCTCTTTGTGAAGAGAGAAAGTTTTGAGAACTTTTCGAAGATGTCTATCGTGCTCATCCGGGGTGCTAATGTACACAAGGATGTCGTCGAGGTACACCACGAAAAAAACGTCAAGGTACGGGTGGACAATTTTATTCATAGCTGCCATCAACGTCGCCGGGGCATTCGTAAGTCCGAACGGCATCATCGTGAAATCGAAATTCCCGTAGCAAGTTTGGAAGGTTGTCTTCTCAATTTCAACGTCTGCCACTCAAATCTGGTGAGTACTGATGTGTAGGTCGATTTTGGTGAAAATTTGAGCTCCTCGGAGTTGGCAGAGGGTAACGGTTCTTGATGGCAGCGCTGTTCAACGCCCAATAGTCCACGCACATCCAAATTTTGCCGGTTTTCCTTTTAATGAACAATACCGGTGCGGTGTATGGTAACGTGGATGGGCGAATGAACCCCTGATCGAGCATCTTATCGAGCTGCCTTTTCTGCTTGGTCAACTCGAGATCGTTCATCCAATAGGCTTTTGAATTGTTGGTCGGCTGCCCGGTTTCAGCTCAATGTGATGGTTGATGTCACGTTGAGGTGGTACGGTTTTTGGGAGTTCGTCAGGGAAGATGTTCGCAATCTCTTAGATGAGTGGTGCAAAACATTCAGGTACCATTGCGAACCTTGTTGATGCGGACGAGGCCAATGAGTCAGCTGCTGCCACTTCAACTTCATCTACTAGCTGGAGATGTACGAGCCATGCACGAGCTCCTTGTCATATGCAGTGTTTGGCCACATTGAGTGGTATCAGCTGCATAGGTTGTCACTTTTCAGCTACAGTGGCTTCCTCTGCTGCTTCCGCTGTCGTCTTCCGTCCCACGCATGTAGGTTGTTGCTTGGAGCCTTCTATCTCCACGTAGACACTGCCGTTGTTGCAGGAAATCTTGTCCGGGAATGATTTTGTGGTCACACATTCGACAAGACCTCCAGACCATTACATATCACAGATCTCCTACTTGGATTGGTAGTGGTTCCTGGAGCCTTTGTATCCGCAATCTATTGTCGAAGGTTTTCCTTCAAACACCCCTTGTTTGGTGTGCGAACCTAGCTTGCAAACCATTTTGTTGCTTAAAAAACTGTGAGAAGCTCCTCCATCCAATAGTGCGAGTACCGCTCTATGACTCATGCATCCTCGAGGTTGAACTTTTTGCAATATTGCCGGTTGTTCATCTTCGTACCCCTCCTCGAACATTACGATCTCGGAAACCCTCGGCGGCATCGTAGGCCGTTCAGATGGGTGATCATTTGGCGTAGATCGCTCCCCATGGACAAGAGTCATGCCTTTCACTCCTGCCCTATGTCGATTCCAGACTCATTTTTCTGCGACCCCCCCCCTCCCCCTCCCTTTTTGGCCTGCTGCTTGCTCAGACAGTTGCAAGCGATGTGCCCGGATTTTTTGCAGTTGTATTAAGTGCACGTTTCTGTGTGGTCGACGCTGTCCATTTCCATCGGAGTCGAGGAGTCCGCTGACTGGCTTTTCTGCTTCCACAATAATTGTGGTTGGGAGGCCACTAGCCGTAGGATTCTTGAATCCAAGCGTTGTAGTGGGCGATACCGATCCCTTTTCATGCTGTGATCATCTGTGGTAAGTCTTTTTGGATGCCAAAAATGGCGATTGCTTGTCCGATGTCTCGTTTGAGGCCTCTGTTGTAGTGAAAACAGAGCTCATTGGGGGGCGATGTCTGTACAAGTGATGATCTCACAGAATTTCCACATTTACTCTGCCAGTTTTGAGTGCTGACGGAGATGTTGGAGCTTATACTGTGCGTCAGAATTCTCGTTCAGTCGCCCAAATCATGCAAGCATCGCACGTGAGAATTTGTTCCAGTCGGTTGGTGGCATCAGCGCGTCTTGCCATTGTGGGTTAATCTACTCCAAGGGTAGAACGCCTGCAGTCGGCGATGCAAGACGGGTGCCATTGGCCGTCGATGAAGGCCCGCCGGTCTCTTGCTGCCGTTGGATGACCTTTAGAGCAGACCACCAACTAAGTGTCATGCCACGCAAAAGCGCGGCCGGTCAATGTTTTTTTGTCCTTTGTTGACCCGAGCAGCGGTGAAGTACACTTGCAAACTTGTCATCCACATCCGAACCATCGGTCCTTTGGAATTTTCTGGATGGAACAGTTTTGGTGGGGCCGGAAAAATCCTAGGTTTGTTCGATAGTTGGGTAGTTTTCTCAGTGAGCACATGTTCTCGTGCTCTTGCGTTGCAAAGAGCCTCCATTGCGACATTGAGCTGTTGGAGAAGATGGCTATTGATCCCCTTGAGCATAGAGATACGGTTTGCCAGTTCCTCATTGATTTGCGCCTGTCGTCCAGTGCCACCTGACGTTCCTGCTGTCGTCATTGAGGCTGTCCGCAGGGGCATCCGGTTTACCGCCATTGGAACCGCAACTGGGTTGGTCGTTGGAGCCGTAGGGGTTGCTCTAGCTGCCGCATGGCTTACCACGCCAGCGTTTTCTACTGCTTCAGGGTTTGTGTGCATAAGCACGTTCTGCTCCTCCATCGCCAAAGTCGTCGCCGAAGACCCGCTGTTGGTCATCGGATGCGCTTACTCATTTCATATCGTAATTGCAAGGTCTACAAAGTTTTGACGTACAAGATGCACTGACGGCTTGTGCAAGGTAGTCCTCAGGATGAGTACAGTAGTCGGATGCCTCTAAAACACAAATGCGCTCTGGTACCAAGTGTTATGCCGAACGGAGCCTAGATGGTGAACATGTAGAAGTACGAGGCAGAACACGATTCACTCTTTGGGACACTGGAGCAATTTCACTTAGCGGTAAGTGTACTTCGATGACAAGTGTCAAAATGATCGAATAGACATTTAAAAGTGTCGAGTTACGAATGAGGCATAGTCGAGGTCGTTGGTTCGATCATCAAGCGTTGCCAGTGGAGCCGCGTCGTGAGTGGCCGTATTGGTGAAGCTCTGCTGAGGAATCGGGGGGTTTCGAGGATTGTCGATGAAGATACGAGATGCCTCTTTATGAATCAAAATGCATCTTGATGTGACAAGAAGTCGACCTAAAGGTGGTGTTACTTTTTTTGTAGATTATCGAAAGTGGACAAAGTTGTGAGAAAGTTCAGGAAGGTTCGCTGGAGTGCGAGGACAGTTGGACGGATTTTCCTCAACCGTCGGAATGAATGTTGGGGTGTCGACGCGCGTTGAGCTATTTGTGTAATGACAGAAATGCCCACTCATAAAAATAGGAACTCTTTTGTGTTTGGTACGTAACACCGTGGCGTCAACGTGTGGTGATGCACCCACTTGCAGTTGCATGAAAGATGCCACTGTGTACTTGAAGGATGCTGGGAGACGCTGCCTAATTTTCGATAGCCGTTGGGGTTGTAACGGATTGGATGGAACCCTTGGCTAACCAGGCCAAAACTGCGGTGATTCAGGGTCTATGATCCTCATACCATCCCGTCCAACCGCCCACAGGCCAGGGAACCCCCCCTCGATCCACGTGGCGCTGGCCGCGTGCTATGAGGGTCTTCTGCATGGATTGAAGATGGGCCAAGTATGTTTTTTTTCACTTTATTTCTTCACCAACCTATGCCGGAACAACAAATCTGTGCAATTGTTTTGTCCAGCCCAAGATTCTGTCTCCTTAGGATCACATGGTCTTGCATTTGGATGTTTGCACATTGATTTGCCACCGAAAAAAAGGTTGTGGGCAGGTTCAGAGTAAATGGACTTGTCGCGGCACACAACCTGACTGGTGCAGGCGACACCCATCTATGTTGTGTGCTTTTCAATTTCCATTTTTCCCCACACAATGAATCTCATGACACTAATGAGACTACACGTCCATCCTAGTAAAACCCTAGCTGCTCATGTTCTCGCTTTGTGTGCTAGTGTGTCTCCTCACTAGCAAGGCTTGCCCTTTCGGTGACATCAATGCTACAAAACTTCCAAGAGACTACTTATGGTATCTGAGCAGTAAGGCATCCATCGCAGAGTTGTGGAGCCAAGAAGGACCAACGAAAGTAGACGTGAGAGCCAGAAGTGCAACCAAGGTCTTGGATTGACCCACCACAATACTGTGACCCATTCAAGTCGTTAGTGGCAACAAAGGTGCACCCACGACATCAGTTATAGCTACAGGCCACCACACCACTGGCTCAACTGCAATGATAATAGCACCATCACATGCTTGGGGAGTACACGCAACAGCCGCCGCAATATGTGGACAGCAGCAAAGGCAGAAACGGTGGCGGAATAGCAAAAGCAGAACAGCCGTACATCACTTTTGCAGTAGCAACAACACGGCAGTAATGTAGCAACAACATCACTGCATCATAGAAATGCCAGAGCGCAACTGCACAGTGGCGATATTGCGTAGCATCTACGTAGCAACAAAACCAATGCAGCTCAACAGTGCACTAGCCATAGCAACGGCCGCCGCTACCACCACAACAGCCACAGGAGCAGCGCAACATCGCATCACCACAGCATCCACGTAGGAGCTGCGGCTGAAGCGCCTGCCAAACAACAGTAGCTGCATCTGTTGCCCCAGTCTCTGTACAGGAGTGACGAGGTCACTCCCTCACATGCACCCCAAAGGAGGTTTGTGGAAATTGACCGTCCCGCCCCTTTCAGCCCAGAGAAAGAGAGGAAGAAGTAAAGGGATGGAGTGCAAGAGGCCATCCTCACGGTCTCTCCCTTTGCTGACATTAGCATCAGGTCTTCTCACATTAGCATCCCCTTCCTGATATCATCAGAGTGACTGCTGATTTCATCAGTGTCTTGGTCAAATGTTTATGGCTGAAACTTAAAAAAATCCCAAAAATTTGAATCATCGAGAAAATCACACCAATTAGCGTTTCATTGAATTTCGCCGGTCAGTCCATACCAAGCAGAGTGCATTGCGCTCAACCCTGGGAGGAGGAAGGTTCTGGCTGACCCAGGAGGATTCTCCCCACCAAACGCAAAGAGCCCACATTCAAAAGCGATTGCCGACCTTCAGTGGAAGGGGGACGAGATATGGCAAGAAATGCAGCGAAAAACTGACACACTTAAGGAGATAAGGAAGCTGCTTTTGACGCAGTCAGCCGTGTCTCAACAGCCAACACGGGCAGCCATGGGAGTTTCACCACCGGCGGATTGGCTGTCCACCTTGCATGTGTGAGCCACACGTCAATGCTCTCCCAAGCAGGAGCACCACCCCTTTGTAATCCCGATCGAGGAGGCAGAGGATCCACCTACACACCCACAGGCATGGGAGGTACGTGTTTGCAAGGAACATCTCAGCAAGTTGCCTCTAGACTTGCTGTCCGTAATCCCAGTGCACTAGCACTCATCTAAGTCCAACTACGGGCTTCTTGTTTGGATGGTTCCCCCTTGACGGGGGCCTTGCCTCAGCGGGCCCACCTGCTCAAGAGCCTGAAGTTTCCATCCCGCCATATCGGTGACCAAAGGACTTCATGACACCCCCGCCCCGCTATGTGAGTGAGGCACTGTTCTTTCATGCTTGGGCTGACACGGAGGGATTATGGCCCTCCTACCGGAGCCAATACCCAACGTCTCATCCCTGTCAGGTCCATGCAGCAGCGTGAGCGATGGGAGGCCTGCTCTATGCCATCCCTCAAAAGGTTTCCGTAAACGTCTAGTTTTTCTTGGGCACTTTGGGGACCAGGAGAGGGACGGATCCTCACAGTGCATGGGCGCTGGCATTGATGCTGTCTGTTGCAAAGATACAGGAAAAAAGGATGGGTCGCTTTGTTGAGCGCCAAACTCTTTTACAGGAGTTATCTGAGCTGAATGTTGGCAGCATGCAATGCATCTGTACACCTTCTGAGGGATCTGTGGCAGCTTGCAGCTTTGGACCCTCAACTCTATCATGCTAGGGACGCACTTGAAACACTGGAACATATTCTTAAGCATTCATTTCATCACACTAGCAGACCTGACCGAGCTTCTCCAGCTCATTCCTCGGGACTACACTCCTAGCTTGAAGCACTTCTAGCTTAAGAAGACAACCACCAAGGAGGCTACCTGAGCAAACATGTTGAGCACTAGTTGCAGTGAGGATGGCACCCTCACTTGATGTGCTGGTGACTGAGATGAAATAGCTGCAGAATCATTGGCCTCTTCTAGGTTCATTGGCTCGTCATGCTGCTGCTGCTGACGTGAATTTGTTCCATGAATTTACACAAGAATGAACAGCAGTGAAGATGCTACGACATAAATCTGTAGAAGAAAAGTACAGGTTTTCAAGAAATCAGAATGTGCGCTGCGTTGGCTTGGATTTCTGTGGACTGGTGGATACCTATTGACAATCCTTTTGACTCTTAATCAGCCATGGAATGGTACGCTGAATTAAAGAGAATTTCTCGTACTACGAGAGATCAAGGAAAGACATGAGTGGAGTGCAGAGTACTTCCTGTACAAAACCCCAAGGGGAAACACTTGGCCGCAAAACTTAAAGAAATTGCTTCGTAATCGAGTTTCATGCAGTCAGAAGTCTATTGCTACAAGTTTTACGCTGCCAAATGTATCACCGTAGCTATCATTTGGTGATTGGTTGAGGCTAGGAGTACGAGTTATGGTTAATCACCCTAAATTCATACACTCAACAACTGGTGTATGGAAAAGTGTATTCCTATATGCAAATGTTATTCAGAAATCATCAACATCAACTCATGTAACTAGATTCCAGACATACCTTTATTGTGTAAGGTTTTATAGATTATATGTACCACGTCTTAGTTTTTGTTAGAAGCCCATGCTCACTTTCATGTTTACTTCCCAATACACTTGCCGATTCACAGTTTCAGGGGGTGAGGTGATTGGTCATACATGACTTGCGTGTTTCTGAGACCTGATCCACAATGGCACCAGTTTTTTTTGGTGTAAACTGATGATGAAGCACAGATGACACGGTTTGAGCTTGGCCAGCATCAATGAAAACACGGGCTTTATGTTTGGGCCTTGGATACAAAGCCCTCATGCTTTCTTTGGCTGCAGAAGTCGGACTCTTTCCATAAGTGATACACAACCCTTACATCCTGCAAGAAAACCAGATGCAATCCTAAATGTAGCATCTGTGAATAGACACAAGGTGAACCGCTTCTCACACGTGTTGATCTTGACATTTTTATTATCCATATTGCACCGTTCTGACTCACTTCACTCATTGGTGGCGTTGGTAACAGGCTTGAAATGTGACTTTGACATCAATAGAAGCACACTTTTTTTTTAGAGAATTGAATTCTGCGGAAACTACAACAGTTAAGGCAGTAGTGATGGTGATGGCTATGGTGACGGAGAAAAACAGTGTTAATCCCTCTGAAATCAGATGATAGCTTTGGATACTCGGATCAATTTTGGGTTAGGGGTGGACAGTGCAAGGTATAGTGACCAGGCGGGGTCACTAATAGTGGCTAGGTTGCTTTCAGTTGGGTGTATAGCCAACATGGCTCCACGCAGGGGCACAACATTCCAACCAAGTTTCAAAATCCTTTGGAATAGCCTCATTGAAGTCCATTGCCTTGTCATAGGCTGGGAGAGAACTTGGGGACAGGGGGGTGGGCGGAGACAAGGGGGGGGGGGGGGGGGGGGGGG
>SZWC01001167.1:4831-18331 GCA_023375785.1 Penium margaritaceum | reverse complement strand
GTGTTGGCGTCAGCGTATCGCATCGCCTCGCATCGCTCAGACGCATCGGTGACGCATAGCGACAACGATAGGACGGCGGCCCACCGGACGCGGCCCTGGACCGCCGCTTGGTGACCCGCACCGCGGAATTATGAGCAGTTCTCGCCTCGCTCCCTTTGAGACATAAGCCTGTAACATTAAAAAGAAACATCTGCGCACAGACGTGCCTGTTGGGAGGTTGTTCTACTATTCATAGTAGGAAACATCTGCCACCAGATCTCCGCCAGGCGAAAACCTGGCGGAGAACTCGTGGCAGGTGTTTTCTACNTACTTACAGTAGTAGAACACCACCACCAAACATGTAAATGAATAGACAGCAAGCACTTCACCATATAGTTTTCAGTCGAACCCACTTGAAACCTAGAGTGGCACGCTGGGTTTGTTTGGGGTTGGACAAAAAACTATGGCCTCACCAAGCGTGCCAATGTATATTTCTGCCACGTGGACACTTTGTGTTGATCCGTGTAACTTACGACGAGCAGAAATGAACGACGTAACTAAAAACCCTCCCCGTTTGTTACGACGATCAGCTATGGCCGCGGTTCTTAACGCGGTTGTTCATTTGACGCCGTTCATTCCGCGGAGCCAACAGAGGCAGATGTTTCAAACAATGTTACTTGCTCATGTCTTCTGTTGGTGTTGACAGGTTACAAGTGCAACTTTATGACATGTAGATAGCTGTGCCAAACCTGTAAGGTTTGTTTACAATAGATTCCATGCTGATTAATAGAGGGGCCGTTCGACATCGTGGCCCTTGTTTGTATGGCGGCTCCATCACACGACCCTTTTCCTTACAACATCAACTATGGGGGTTCGACGGCCAATCTCACAAACCGTGGAGCCCTGCCGGCCTATCTCACGAACAACAGGGCCCACCTGCTAAATCCGGGTTTGTCATATCGCAATCCGGCCAAGCCGTGGATGAAGTGCCCTTGACCCACTGAGCAAAAAGCGAAGTAAACACCAAAGAAAACGCCTTCGCTCGGCAATTATTTAGTACGGTATTTCTTGGAGTTTGCAAGGGGGAAAAACCGTTCATGATTGCATTAGTAAAATGAAATCGATCTACATCCACTACCGACGCAATGATCGAACATTGTCCGATGGAACGAGCGCAACATCCAGACGGTCCATCGCATGGGTAATAAGAAATGATTGGAAACGGAAGAATTACGGGCAATATATGGCAGAAAAAAGCGCCATTTTACGGATCTGGACAAGTTTTCAAATTCTCTTACGTCTGGAGCCGACAAGCCTAAACCCCTTTCGTATTCGGCCTACTTTGGTGGTCGACTTACACATATGGCCACCTTTGTTACTGTTTGGCCCTACTACAATGAAGTGACGACGGGATCTTACGTATTTGGCCATTGTTTCGCTACTATGTTCCAGATCCATCAATACTTGGAAGTCGTACCAGCATGCCCTGACAGCCACAAACGTCGCATGTGCGACGCCTGACGTGTGGAGATAAAACAACAAGCGTGTTCGAGAGGGGAAAGTGTTGTACTATTCATAGTTAGTGACCTCTTTTTCAAGGCAAATGCACGGAGCGCATTTGCCCTGAAAATGTGTAGTATAGTGGGCAGGCACGGACAAACCAGGCCTGCAGTGCCGGCTGGACTGCAGGCCTGCCGGCCAAATGACGGTCATCGCACGTCGTACGGTACGTTTCGCAATACTTTTGGAGAATGAAAACGACCGAGCATCGTGTGCCTACGTTTTGGCGTCATGGATGTTGGAAGAATATGGTCAGGCAGGAAAAGTGATGACTACTGTTGGCGATTGCAAAGTAGGATACAGAACGGAGAGTACATCCATCGTATTCCTGGACACGCAAGTACATTCCGTAGTTCTGTTCGTATGGACAGGAACCGAATTCGTTATGTTCTGAGATCTACACATAGGTGTGAACAGAAGTCATGTCATGGTCGTCGTGTTCATATGTGTGACTAGTTTTCCGTAATCAGAGCCGTACACAGAACACTTCCGTGCCAAATACGACATTGTGAACAGAAATGACATGATGCTTTTCGTGATAATGGCCACGAAAAACACTGACGTAGAATTCGTCCTCTGAAACTAAGAAACAAAAGCAGCATATGTTTTTACGTACCCCAGAACAAAGAAAGAAGGAGGAGGCCTTTGGTAGTTACTAAGAAAGCCGATGTATGATCCCGATTGCGTGGAACATGTGATAATCAGCCACGCATACGTCGTGGTTTCTTACGGCCCCGGCGCAACAATTCCGTTCTCGCAAATGGCCCGTCAAAAATGCGTGGCGTAAAATGCGGCGCGTACACGTAACCGGCAGCTGTGAGCGCCGTACACTACTGCCAGGTGTGGTAATCTCGATGAAACCCACACTGGAGGCCCCGAGAGCGTTCCGGCAGCTATGAGCGCAGGCACGCACCTAGTGAACGCATACGGCCCCGGCGCAACAATTTCGTTCTCGCAAATGGCCCGTCAGAAATGCGTGGCGTAGAATGCGGCCCATACTCGTAGCCGTACACTACTCCCAGGTGCAATGATCTCGATGAAACCCACACCGGAGGCCCCGAGAGCGTGCC
Organism: Penium margaritaceum; assembly: GCA_023375785.1. NCBI lineage: Eukaryota > Viridiplantae > Streptophyta > Zygnematophyceae > Desmidiales > Peniaceae > Penium > Penium margaritaceum. The sequence continues at coordinate 15,722 of SZWC01001167.1, read as the reverse complement.
AGCAGTTGTGAGCGCAGGCATGCACCCAGTGAACGCGTACGGCCCCGGCGCAACAATTTCGTCCTCGCAACTGGCCCGTATAAAATGCGTGGCGTAAAATTCAGCGCGTACACGTAGCCGTACACTAATCCCAGGTGCGATAATCTCGATGAAACCCACACTGGAGGCCCCGAGAGCGCGCCGGCAGCTGTGAGCGCAGGCACGCACCCAGTGAACGCGTACGGCCCCAGCGCAACCATTCCGTTCTCGCAAATGGCCCGTCAGAAATGCATGGCGTAAAATGCGGCGCGTACACCTAGCTGTACACTACTTCCAGGTGCGATAATCTTGATGAAACCCACAACAGAGGCCCCGAGAGTGCGCCGGCAGCTGTGAGCGCAAGCACGCACCCAGTGAACGCGTAGGGCCCCGGCGCAACAATTCCGTTCTCGCAAATGGCCCGTCAGAAATGCGTGGCGTGAAATGCGGCACATACATATAGCCGTACACTACTGCCAGGTGCAATAATCTCAATGAAACCCACACCGGAGGCCCCGAGAGCGCGCCGGCAACTGTGAGCGTAGGCACGCACCAAGTGAACGCGTATGGCCCCGGCGCAACATTTCCATTCTCTCAAATGGCCTGTCAGAAATGCGTGGCGTAAAATGCGGCGTGTACACATAGCCGTACACTACTGCCAGGTGAGATAATCTTGATGAAACCCACACCGGAGGCCCCGAGAGCGTGCCGGCAGCTGTGAGCGTAGGCACGCACCCAGTGAACACGTACGGCCATGGCGCAACAATTCCGTTCTCGCAAATGACCCATCAGAAATGCATGGCGTAAAATGCGACGCGTACACGTAGCCATACACTACTACTAGGTGCAATAATCTTGATGAAACCCACACCGAAGGCCCCGAGAGACGCCGGCAGCTATGAGCACAGGCACGCACCCAGTGAACGAGTACATCCCCGGCACAACAATTTTGTTCTTGCAAATGGCCCGTCAGAAATACGTGGCGTAAAATGCGGCGCGTACACGTAGCCGTACACTACTGCCAAGTGCAATAATCTTGATGAAACCCACACCGGAGGCCCCGAGAGCGCGCCGGCAGCTTTGAGCGCAGGCACGCACTCAGTGAACGCGTATGGCCCCGGTGCAACAATTCTGTTCTCGCAAATGGCCCGTCAGAAATGCGTGGCGTAAAATGCGGCACGTACAAGTAGCCGTACACTACTGCCAGGTGCAATAATCTCGATGAAACCCACACTGAAGACCCCGAGAGCGCACCGGCAGCTGTGAGCGCAGGCACGCACCCAGTGCATGGGTACGGCCGCGGTGCAACAGTTCTGTTCTCGCAAATGGCCCGTCAGTAATGCGTGGCGTAAAATGCGTTGCGTACACGTAGCCGTACACTACTGCCAGGTGCGATAATCTTGATGAATCCCACAACAGAGGTCCGGAGAGCGCGCCGGCAGCTGTGAGCGCAGGCAGGCACCCAGTGAACGCGTACGGCCCTGGCGCAACAATTCCGTTCTCGCAATTGGCCTGTCAGAAATGCATGGCGTACAATGCGGTGTGTACACGTAGCCGTACACTACTGCCAGGTGCGATAATCTTGATGAAACCCACACGGGAGGCCCCGAGAGCGCGCCGACAGTTGTGAGAGCAGGCACGCACCGAGTGAACACGTACGGCCCCGGAGCAACAATTCGGTTCTCGCAAATAGCCTGTCAAAAATGCGTGGCATACAATGCAGCACGTACACGTAGCCGTACACTACTGCCAGGTGCGATAATCTTGATAAAAACCACACCGGAGGCCCTGAGAGCGCGCCCGCAGCTGTGAGCCCAGGCACGCACCCAGTGAACGCGTACGGCCCCGGCGCAACAATTCCGTTCTCACAAATGGCCTGTCAAAAATGCGTGGCGTACAATGCAACGCGTACACGTAGCCGTACACTACTACCAGGTGCAATAATATCGATGAAACCCACAACGGAGGCCCCGAGAGCGCGCCGTCAGCTGTGAGCGCATGCACGCACCCAGTGAACGAGTACGGCCCCGGCACAACAATTCCGTTCTTACAAATGGCCGGTCAGAAATGCGTGGCGTAAAATGCGGCGCGTACACGTAGCTGTACACTACTGCCAAGTGCACTAATCTTGATGAAACCCACACCGGAGGCCTCAAGAGCGCGCCGTCAGCTGTAAGCGCAGGCACCCACCTAGTAAACGCGTACGGCCTCGGCGCAACAATTCTGTTCTCGCAAATGGCCCGTCAGAAATCCGTGGCGTACAATGCGCCGCGTACACGTAGCCATATACTATTGCCAGGTGCGATAATCTTGATGAAACCCACACCGGAGGCCCCGAGAGTGTGCCGGCAATTGTGAGCACTGGCACGCACCCCGTGAACGTGTACGGCCGCGGCGCAACAATGCCGTTCTCGCAAATGGCCCGTCAGAAATGCGTGGCGTAAAATGCAGCGCGTACACGTAGCCGTACACTACTGCCAGGTGCGATCATCTCGATGAAACCCACACCGGAGGCCCCGAGAGCGCGCCGGCAGCTGTGAGCGTAGGCACGCACCCAGTGAACGCGTACGGCCTCGGCGCAACAATTCTGTTATCGCAAATGGCCCATCGGAAATGCGTGGCGTACAATGCAGTGTGTACACGTAGCCGTACACTACTGCCTGGTGCGATAATCTTGATGAAACCCACACCGAAGGCCTTGAGAGCGCGCTGGCAGCTCTGAGCACAGGCACGCACCCAGTGAACGCGTACGGCCCCGGTGCAACAATTCTCTTCTCACAAATGGCCCGTCCGAAATACGTGGCGTACAATGCGGCGCATACACGTAGCCGTACACTACTGCTAGGTGCGATAATCTCGATGAAACCCACACCGGAGGCCCCGAGAGCGCGCCGGCAGCTGTGAGCGCAGGGACCCATCCAGTGAACGCGTACGGCCCCGGCGCAATAATTCCGTTCTCGCAAGTGGCATGTCAAAAATGCGTGGCGTAAAATGCTGGGCGTACACGTAGCCGTACACTACTGCTAGATGCGATAATCTTGATGAAACCCACACCGGAGGCCTCGAGAGCGTGTCGGCAGCTGTGAGCACAGGCACGCACCCAGTGAACGCGTACGGCCCCGGCGCAACAATTCCGTTCTCACAAATGGCCTGTTAGTAATGCGTGGCCAAAAATGCGGCGTTGCACGTAGATGTACATTACTGCCAGGTGTGATAATCTTGATGTAACCCACACCGGAGGCCCCGAGAGCGCGCTGGCAGCTGTGAGCGCAGGCACGCACCCAGTGAAGGCGTACGGCCCCGGCAAAACACTTCCGTTCTTGCAAATAGCCCGTCAGAATTGCTTGGTGTACAATGCGGCGCGTACACATAGCCGTACACTACTGCCAAGTGCGATAATCTTGATGAAACCCACACCGAAGGCCCCGAGAGCGCGCCGGATGCTGTGAGCGCAGGCACGCACCCACTGAACGCGTACGGCCCCGGCCCAACAGTTCCGTTCTCGCAAATGGCCCGTCAGATTTGCGTGGCGTAAAATGCGGCGCGTACACGTAGCCGTACACTACTGCCAGGTGCGATAATCTTGATGAAACCCCAACCGAAGGCCCCGAGAGCGCGCCAGCAGTTGTAAGAGCAGGCACGCACCTAGTGAACGCGTACGGCCTCGGCGCAACAATTCTGTTCTCGCAAATGGCCCGTAAAAAATGTGTGGCGTACAATGCGGTGCGTACACGTAGCCGTACACTACTGCCAGGTGTGATAATCTTGATGAAACCCACACCGGAGGCCCCGAGAGCGCGCTGGCAGCTGTGAGCGCAGGCACGCACCTAGTGAACGCGTGTGGCCCCGGCGCAACAATTCTGTTCTTGCTATTAGCCCGTCAGAATTGCACGGTGTAAAATGCGGCGCGTACACATAGCCGTACACTACAGCCAGGTGCGATAATCTTGATGAAACCCACACCGGAGGCCCCGAGAGCGTGCCGGCAGGTGTGAGCGCAGGCACGCACCCAGTGAACGCGTACGCCCCCGGCCCAACAATTCCGTTCTCGCAAATGGCCTGTCAGATTCGCGTGACGTAAAATGCGGCACGTACACGTAATAGTACACTACTGCCAGGTGCGATAATCTTGATGAAACCCACACCGGAGGCCCCGACAGCGCGCCAGCAGCTGTAAGAGCAGGCACGCACCTAGTGAATGCGTACGGCCTCGGCGCAACAATTCTGTTCTTGCAAATGGCCCGTCAGAAATGCGTGCCATACAATGCGGCGCGTACACGTAGCTGTACACTACTGCCAGGTGCGATAATCTTGATGAAACCCACACCGGAGGCCCCGAGAGCGCGCCGGCATCTGTGAGCGCGAGCACGCACCCAGTGAAAGCGTACGGCTGCGGCGCAACAATTCCGTTCTCGCAAATGGCCCATCACAAATGCGTGGCGTACAATGCAGCGTGTACACGCAGTCGTACACTATTGCCAGGTGCGATAATCTTGAAGAAACCCACGTCGAAGGCCCCAAGAGCGCGCCGGCAGCTATGAGCGCAAGTACGCACCCAGTGAACGCGTACGGCCCCGGCGCAACAATTCTGTTATCGCAAATGGCCCTTCAGAAATGCGTGGCGTACAATGCAATGCATACACGTAGCCATACACTACTGCCTGCTGCGATAATCTCGATGAAACCCACATCGGAGGCCCCGAGAGCGCATCGGCAGTTGTGAGCACAGGCACGCACCCAGTGAACGCGTACTGCCCCGGCGCAACAATTCTGTTCTCGCAAATGGCTCGTCAGAAATGCGTGGCGTACAATGCGGCGCGTACACGTAGCCGTACAGTACTGCAAGGTGCAATAATCTCGATGAAACCCACACCGGAGGCCCCGAGAGCGCTTTGGTAGCTGTGAGCGCAGGCACGCACCCAGTGAACGCGTACGACCCCGGGGCAATAGTTCCGTTCTCGCAAATGGCCTATCAGAAATGCGTGGCGTAAAATGCGGCGCGTACACGTAGCCGTACACTATTGCCAGGTGCGATAATCTTGATGAAACCCATACCGGAGGCCCCGAGAGTGCGCCGGCAGCTGTGAGCGCAGGCACGCACCCACTGAACGCGTACGGTCCCAACGCAACAGTTGCGTTCTCGCAAATGGCCCGTGAGAAATGCATGGCGTACAATGCCGCACGTACACGTAGCCGTACACTACTGCCAGGTGTGATAATCTTGATGAAACCCACACTGCAGGCCCCGAGAGCACGCGGGCAACTGTAAGCGCACGCACACACCTAGTGAACGCGTACGGCCTCGGTGCAACAATTCTGTTCTCGCAAATGGCCTGTCATAAATGCGTGGCGTACAATGCGACGCGTACACATAGCCGTACACTACTGCCAGGTGCAATAATCTTGATGAAACCCACAAGAGGCCCCGAGAGCTCGCCGGCAGCTGTGAGCGCGCGCACGCACCCAGTGAACGCGTACGGCCGCGGCGCAACAATTCCGTTCTCGCAAATCGCCTGTCACAAATGCGTGGCGTACAATGAGCGCGTACACGTAGCCGTTCACTATTGCCAGGTCCGATAATCTCGATGAAACCCACACCAAAGGCCCCGAGAGCGCGCCGGCATTTGTGCGCGCAGGCACGCACCCAGTGAACGCGTACGGCCCCGGCGCAACAATTCTGTTATCGCAAATGGCCCGTCAGAAATGCGTGGCGTACAATGCAGTGTGTACACGTAGCCGTACACTACTGCCTGGTGCAATAATCTCGATGAAACCCACACCGAGGCCCCGAGAGCGCGCCGGCAGCTGTGAGCGTAGGCATGCACCCAGTGAACGCGTACGGCCTCGGCGCAATAATTCGTTCTCGCAAATGGCCCGTTAGAAATGTGTGACGTACAATGCGGCGCGTACACGTAGCCGTACACTACTGCTTGGTGCTATAATGTCGATGAAACCCACACCGGAGGCCCCGAGAGCGCGCCAGCAGCTATGAGCATAGGCACGCACCCAGTAAACGTGTACGACCCCGGCGCAATAATTCCGTTCTCGCAAATGGCCTGTCAGAAACGCGTGGCGTAAAATGCGGCGCGTACACGTAGCCGTACACTACTGCCAGGTTCGATAATCTTGATGAAACCCACACCGGAGGCCCCGAGAGCGCGCCGGCACCTGTTAACTTAGGCTCGCACCTAGTGAACGCGTACGGCCTCGGCGCAACCATTCTGTTCTAGCAAACCGCCCGTCAGAAATGCATGGCGTACAATGCGGCGTGTACACTTAGTCGTACACTACTACCAGGTGCAATAATCTCGATGAAACCCACACCGGAGGCCCGGAGAGCGCGCCGGCAGCTGTGAGCGCAGGCACGCACCCATTAAACGCGTACGACCCCGGTGCAACAATTCTGTTCTCGCAAATGGCCCGTCAGAAATGCGTGGCGTACAATGCAGCGCGTATACGTAGCCGTACACTATTGCCAGGTGCGATAATCTCGATGAAACCCACACCGGAGGCCCCGAGAGCGCGCCGGCAGCTGTGAGCGAAGGCACGCACCCAGTGAACGCGTACGGCCCCGGTGCATTAATTCTGTTATCGGAAATGGCCCGTCAGAAATGCGTGGCATAGAATGCACTGCGTACACGTAGCAGTACACTACTGCCTGGTGCAATAATCTCGATGAAACCCACACCGGAGGCCCCGAGAGCGCGCCGGCAGCTGTGAGCATAGGCACGCTCCCAGTGAACGGGTACGGCTCCGGCGCAACAATTTTGTTCTGGCAAATGGCCCGTGAGAAATGCGTGCCGTACAATGCGGTGCGTACACGTAGCCGTACACTACTGCCACGTGTGATAATCTTGATGAAACCCACACCGGAGGCCCCGAGAGCGCGCCAGCAGTTGTGAGCGCAGGCACGCACCTAGTGAACACGTACGACCCCGGCGCAATAACTCCGTTCTCGCAAATGGCCTCTCAGAAATGCGTGGCATAAAGTGCGGCGCGTACAAGTAGTCGTACACTACTGCGAGGTACGATAATCTCGATGAAACCCACACCGGAGGCCCCGAGAGTGCGCCGGCAGCTGTGAGCGCAGGCACGCACCTAGTGAACGCGTACGGCCCCGGTGCAACAATTCCGTTCTCGCAAATGGCCCGTCAGAAATGCGTGGCACAATATGCGACGCATACACGTAGCCGTACACTACTGCCAGGTGCAATAATCTTGATGAAACCCACACTGGAGGCCCCGAGAGTGCGCCGACAGCTGTGAGTGCAGGCACGCACCCAGTGAACGCATACGGCCCCGGCGCAACAATTCCATTCTCGCAAATGGCCTGTCAGAAATGCGTGGCGTAAAATGCGGCGCGTACACGTAGCCGTACACTACTGCCAAGTGTGATAATCTTGATGAAACCCACACCGGAGGCCCCGAGAGCGCGCCGGCAGCTGTGAGCGCAGGCACGCACCCAGTGAACGCGAACGGCCTCGGCGCAACAATTCCGTTCTTGCAAATGGCCACTCAGAAATGCGTGGCGTAATATGCGGCGCATACACGTAGCCGTACACTACTGCCAGGTGCGATAATCTTGATGAAACCCACACTGGAGGCCCGGAGAGCGCGCCGCCTGGTGTGAGCGCAGGCACGCACCCAGTGAACGCGTATGGCCCCGGCGCAACAATTCCGTTCTTGCAAATGGCCTGTCAGAAATGTGTGGCGTACAATGCAGCGCGTACACCTAGCCGTACACTACTGCCAGGTGCGATAATCTCGATGAAACCCACACCGGAGGCACCGAGAGCGCACCGGCAGCTGTTAGCGCAGGCACGCACCCAGTGAACGCGTACGGCCCCGGCGCAACAATTCCGTTCTCGCAAATGGCCCGTCAGAAATGCGTGGCGTACAATACGGTGCGTACACGTAGTTGTACACTACTGCCAGGTGCAATAATCTCGATGAAACCCACACCGGAGGCCCCGAGAGTGTGCCGGCAGCTGTGAGTGCAGGCACGCACCCAGTGAACGCGTATGGCCCCGGCGCAACAATTCCGTTCTTGCAAATGGCCTGTCAGAAATGCGTGGCGTACAATGCAGTGCGTACACCTAGCCGTACACTACTGCGAGGTGCGATAATCTTGATGAAACCCACACCGGAGGCACCGAGAGCGCACCGGCAGCTGTTAGCGCAGGCACGCACCCAGTGAACGCGTACGGCCCCGGCGCAACAATTCCGTTCTCGCAAATGGCCCGTCAGAAATGCGTGGCGTACAATGCGGTGCATACACGTAGTCGTACACTACTGCCAGGTGCAATAATCTCGATGAAACCGACACCGGAGGCCCCGAGAGCGCGCCGGCAGCTGTGAGCGCAGGCACGCACCCAGTGAACGCGTACGGCCGCGGCGCAACAATTCCGTTCTCGCAAATGGCCCATCAGAAAAATGTGGCGTACAATGCGGCGCGTACACGTAGCAGTACACTACTGCCAGGTGCGATAATCTTGATGAAACCCACACCGGATGCCCCGAGAGCGCGCCGACAGCTGTGAGCGCAGGCACATACCCAGTGAACGCGTACGGCCCCCACGCAACAATTCCGTTCTCGCAAATGGCCCGTCAGAAATGCGTGGCGTACAATGTGGCGTGTACACGTAGCTGTACACTACTGCCAGGTGCGATAATCTCGATGAAGTCACACCGGAGGCCCCGAGAGCGCGCCGGCAGCTGTAAGCGCAGGCACACACCCAGTGAACGCGTACGGCCCCCACACAACAATTCCGTTCTCGCAAACGGCCCGTCAGAAATCCGTGGCGTAAAATCCGGCGCGTACACATAGCTGTACACTACTGCCAGGTGCAATAATCTTGATGAAACCCACACCGGAGGCCCCGAGAGCGCGCCGGCAGCTGTGAGCGCAGGCGCGCACCCAGTGAACGCGTACGGCCCCGGCGCAACAATTCCGTTCTCGCAAATGGCTCATCAAAAATGCGTGGCATAAAATGCGGCGCGTACACGTAGCCGTACACTACTGCCAGGTGCGATAATCTTGATGAAGTTCAGTGTGTAACAAGTGACTCGCAGAATATTGTGGTACATTCAATTAAAGAAAGCGAAGAAAAGAGCACTCCATAAAGAAGTGTGTGCATTCAATTAAATGATTCTTTGGAGAGTGGTCATCTAACTACCCTTATGCGCTGTAACAAGTGATTGTTGCAGAACATTATGGTACATTCAATTAAAGAAAGGGAAAAAAAAGAGCACTTCATAAAGAAGTGTGTGCATTCAATAAAATGATTGCTTTGAGAGTGGTCATCTAACTACCTTTATGCGCCGTAACAAGTGATTATTGCAGAACATTGTGATACATTCAAGTAAAGAAAGCGAAAAAAAAGAGCACTCCATAAAGAAGTGTGTGCATTCAATTAAATGATTATTTGGAGAGTGGTCATCTAAGTACCCTTATGCGCTGTAACAAGTGATTCTTGCAGAACATTGTGGTACATTCAATTAAAGAAAGCGACAAAAAGTGCACTCCATAAAGAAGTGTGTGCATTCAATTAAATGATTACTTTGATAGTTGTCATCTAACTACCCTTATGCGCTGTAACAAGTGATTATTGCAGAGCATTGTGGTACATTCAATTAAAGAAAGCGAAGAAAAGAATACTCCATAAAGAAGTGTTTGCATTCAATTAAACGATTACTTTGAGAGTGGTCATCTAACTACCCTTATGCGCTGTAACAAGTGATTCTTGCAGAACATTGTGGTACATCCAGTTAAAGAAAGCGAAGAAAAGAGCACTCCATAAAGAAGTGTGTGCATTCAATTAAATGATTATTTGGAGATTGGTCATCTAACTACCCTTCTGCGCTGTAACAAGTGATTCTTGCAGAACATTGTGGTACATTCAATTAAAGAAAGCGAAGAAAAGAGCACTCCATAAAGAAGTGTGTGCATTCAATTGAATGATTATTTGGAGAATGGTCATCTAACTACCCTTATGCGCTGTACAGGTGATTCTTGCAGAACATTGTGGTACATTCGATTAAAGAAAGCGAAAAAAGAGCACTCCATAAAGAAGTGTGTGCATTCCATTAAATGATTATTTAGAGAGTGGTCATCTAACTACCCTTATGCGCTGTAACAAGTGATTCTTGCAGAACACTGTGGTACATTCAATTAAGGAAAGCGAAAAAAAAGAGCACTCCATAAAGAAGTGTGTGCATTCAATTAAATGATTATTTGGAGAGTGGTCATCTAACTACCCTTATGCGCTGTAACAAGTGATTGTTGCAGAACATTGTGGTACATTCGATTAAAGAAAGCAAAAAAAGAGCACTCCATAAAGAAGTGTGTGCATTCAATTAAATGATTATTTGGAGAGTGGTCATCTAAGTACCCTTATGCGCTGTAACAAGTGATTCTTGCAGAACATTGTGGTACACTCAATTAAAGAAAGCGAAAAAAAAGAGGACTCCATAAAGAAGTGTGTGCATTCAATTAAATGATTGTTTGGAGAGTGGTCATCTAACTACCCTTATGCACTGTAACAAGTGATTCTTGCAAAACATTGTGGTACATTCAATTAAAGAAAGCGAAAAAAAGAGCACTACATAAAGTTGTGTGTGCATTCAATTAAATGATTATTTGGAGAGTGGTCATCTAACTACCCTTATGCGATGTAACAAGTGATTCATGCAGAACATTGTGGATTTTATCAGTTTTGGACTGAATGTGGAAGAGACACGACAAAAATGCTAAAGCCATCCGCAAATAGATTGTCCAATGTTCCTTCTGAACAAACCGTTTGCAGGTGGCTTTGGTACAAGGGCCCAAAAAGAAAAATGTGGGATGGGTTCAACTCTTGCTGTCCCGTTCTTT